>JBBPBX010077713.1:3173-16803 GCA_038048925.1 Garcialebias charrua | reverse complement strand
TTTTTTGATTATATTCAACTATGTTCGTTTTTACAAGCAAAATGGTAAATCTATGAAAATTTGATTTAAAAGTGATTTTAAACTTTGCGCCGTGTTTCGTCAAGGGACATCCGGGTACTTCGCATGCGACGTCGTAGGGACCAGCACGGTTGTCTGCCGCTGCTATTAGCATGTAGTGTAATTGTCTTCAAGATCGCCCATTTTCTTTTGTATAACTTGAAAAATGCCGGTACGTTGTGTCGCATTTGTGTGTTCAAACACCGCCAGCTCTGTAGACGACTACGATCGGGTTCCAGCCCTTCACCCTCGGAACTTTGCTCATCTGAAATGTCGGATTTCCCCTCACACCACCTCGTTCACTGAACGGTAAGAGTCAAATAAATACGGCTGCAGACCTAAATTAGAAACAGCTGTTTCTTGTTCATCACTCGAACTAACTTCGGCTTCCCAAACTGTAGACAAATCGCTCAAATCTTCATTTAAATTGCTTAATTCCTCGGTTCGTATATTCTCTGCCATAGTTATTTACAAGGTGCGTTCTGGCGATTGCGTCATAAAATGCGTCAGCGTCTGACCCCTCTATTTTATTAAAAAATACTTTTATATATTAATTATTCGAAGCATCTGTGTACAAAAAAAATCAAGGCTGAGTAGCTACTCTGCCACTTTATGCATAGTTCCAAAATCATGTCACACACACTTTAAACATTAGGCACCTCTCGGCCGCTCTCTACTGTGTGTTGGAGAGGACAGCCTGAGTGACGTCACATGCAGTAATGTCCAAACGGTAATGTTTTGCAAACGTGTTCGTTGAGGTCCAGTTCGCAGCTGCACAGATGTCTGCAACTGGTACGCCCTTGAATAGTGACCACGAGGTGGCCAAGCCTCGAGTGGAGTGGGCCCGTACCCCAGAGGGCACATGTTGACCTTTGCTACTGTACGCCCTTTTAAAGCAGCATGGCGGTAAACAAGGTTTGAAAGCACAAATGGATGGTTCTGACCTGACTCTGGTCCTGGATGTCCCTCCATAACTGGGAATGGTTTGGAGATGGGCGTCTCACCACCTGCTTGGCTTTTGGAGACTTTAGTCGTAGCTTCAACAAAAACACAAAATATCAGAAAACACTAAAATAAGCAGAACGTTTAAATTTTCAGATTAAATTACCCGTGTCAGTCTGTTTGGTGACTGCAGCCGCTCCACTTGGTGGTTTGAAAACTGGACCTAAACACGTCGTCAATGTCAGATTTTCTTGTTCAGATTCAAAATTAGACTGAACGATGAACGAAGTGGGTTCTTACTTTTCTGTATACATTCACTGACGCAGTCAGATTCCTGGAGGAAGTTGTTATGGTTTCCCTGGCAACCGCCGTACAAGAAATGTTTACATTCTCCGGCCTTTTTGTCGTAGTACCACCGTGGGAAGGTGCCTTTACAAGGGCCGACAACCGGCGCCGCCGCACATGGATCTACAGGAGAACATATATTAACATCCAACAAAGTTCCGTCAGGTCCCAGAGATGGCTACTTCTTGTTGAAACGTTTCGTATTTTATCTAAAAGACTTCATCAGTCTGAGGAGCCACAACAAACTCACTCTTATAAACAGCACCTTCACATAGTGAGTCAACCAGTTTGATGGTTATGGAGTCCACACTCTCCCACTGACTCGTCTGAGGCAGTCATGGTCAAAATGGGTCAAAATATTCTGATTCGTGCTCAATAATCCAGATACAAAGTTAAATCAGAACCTCTGGAAGGTTTATTTTTGTTGAAAGGTTTTGTCTTTTATCCAGAAGACTTCAGCAGAAGGCTCACAGTCTTCCAGTTCTACATGAGGGAAACGAAACAGATGGCCCAGCACAGAAGAGCAACATCATCAGGCCAAGACTCTGCGGTTGATCATCCGCAGGTCAGCGGTCACTCGTTCAGGAATGAATATGCCCACATCCTTGAATAGGCCAGCTGTCACGATAACAGATTTTGCTGGGTGATTCATTGTCTCGGAAATTATTGCGATAAATGATAATATTGTTTGAAATTTTACAATAATTAGTAATTGTAAAATAAGAAGAAATTTTTGTAAATTTGTTTTGAGTAGTACTTCTTTTGACAATCAGATGGCAGTAAGACTGTTTGAACCGAAGGATTAATGGTGAGGGAGGAGCAGCGTATGGGAGAGAGGCCCCTTGACGTGACACGGGCTGTCTCTTGTTCCTGTTTTTCGTTTCTCAAAATGGCGGACAGTGTGGTTTGAGCTCTTTAGCATTTTTCACACAAAGCTTTAAAAAAATCAGTAAACAAGTTCTCGGCTTCTTTTTGCAGAGAAAATCAACTTTTTACACGAAGGCACAGGTTTCAACTGTGAATTTTGGAGCTTCGACAAGACGGAGGTTTATTCCTGAGGCCGGCCTGTTAGCTTAGCTCGTAGCTTAGCTGCTTTTAACGATCCAAAAACGCAATTTTGGAGGTTAAAACAGATTTTAAAACAAAAAGAGAAAGGGAGAGGTCGGTGAAGAGACCGGAGTTGAGCCTTTTGTCGTCCAGTGTCTTCAGTAGAAAGAGAGACACGAAGAAACGCTAAAGCTGATAAATGAAAATGAGGTAGATAATTTTAATTTATCATGCGATTACAGGTAGTCCTCGGGTTACGATAGTCTCGAGTTACGACGTTTCGTGGTTACGACGCATCTCCCATTTACTATGAAAAGCCTTATTTCGAGTTACGTGGTTTTACGTCATAAACGTCGTGACGCAGGGGCGGAAGAATACAGTATTGAACTGTACGCGGTGCAGGAATACGGCGGATGGACCGGTTATATGTCATAAACATAGCGGCGGAGGAATACACTGCACTGTACTGTGAACGCGGTTTTACGTCATAAACGGAATGCGGAATACGGCGGATGGACCGGTTTTACGTCGTAAACATAAAGCAGCGGTGGAAAATATTGTACTGTATGCTGTGCGGTGGCGGAAAATATTGTACTGTACGCGGTACAGCGGCAGAGGAATACTGTACTGTACTGTGAACGCGGTTTTACGTCGTAAACGGAAAACGGAATACAGGTACGGCGGATGGATCGAGGAGAACGGCGTCAACAGCATCCTGGTAGGCCATTAACTATTTTTTCATTCATTATGGCTCCCAGACGTATGTGTTTTTTGATAATTATGTAGGGTACTGTGTTAGGATAGGCTAAGTGCTTGGTAATACAGAACTGTACATGGTAAATGGTAAATGGAGCTCATTTATATAGCGCTTTCCAGCCCCCTATGAGGGGCCCCAAAGCGCTCTACAATACCAACCATCCACCCGTTCATACACACATTCATACACCGGTAGCGTCAGACTGCCATGCAAGGCACCATCCAGTCCTACCGGGAGCAACTCGGGGTTAAGTGTCTTGCCCAGGGACACAACGACACATGGTGTGGGGAACCGGGATTCGAACCTCCAACCTTCCGATTGGGGGACGACTGCCATTACCACTATGCCACAGCCGCCCCTACAATACAGTATCTGGTGCAGTATGTACGTATATTCAGACTTACGCCGAAAATCGGTTTACGACGCCACGTAGGAACGGATCTACGTTGTAAGTCGAGGACTACCTGTATTGATTTATTGTTTATCGTGACAGGCCTAGAGAGGACCGTTGGTTTGAGAGAGAGGAGAGAAGGAAGCCATCTTTGTGAAGGGAAACCATCCATCATTAAACAGACAGAGACCTCCATGTTCAACTGTCCCCCTCTTACAATGCTGTTCACTCAGACCTCTGTGAAAACAACCATCAGGTCATTAACGATCTGTCGTTAGGCTGATGGTCCTTTATCATAAACAGCTAGTTCTGGCTGTCACTAACAAACTGGTTTATCCATTAAGGTGCTGCTTGTTTGTTGCAGCTCCTCAGACTGAAGAAGTCTTTAGGATAAAAGACGAAACATTTCAACAAAGAAGAATCTGTCCAGAGGACCTGACTTAACCTTGTTAAATACTCACTGGATGTTCATCAGCCAACACAACAAACGACGGCCACCACAGTCGACAAGACGTCAACGGCTACAACTCGATCGTTTCTCAACAAAAGATGATCTGAGTCTGGGATGAAAGGCGATGAGTGATTTTGTTCCTTCGGGGAGCGAGGTTGTTTATTTTCTGTTGCTTTGTTGGAATTTAATTTAATTTATCATTTTTATTTTATTTATTTTACCTTCGTTTTAGAAGGTGAAATATGGGAGAACCAGTTCTCATTTACGATCGTGACGTGTTTACTTTGTCTGAGCTGCTCGTTGTTCTTCTCATGCAAGTCCTGCCAGCTGCTCCCTTCAGGTATCACTGATCCTGTAGGAAATCACAGCTTTGATCTGAACATTGTATCAACTGCTTCATGCATGTTTTATTGTTGGGCACATGGTTAGATTGAATTACCGGTAATCTAAAAATAGTTAGTGATACAGTATAACTCATTACTCCAACAGTTTTAGCTTCATTCGTTCAGCAGAACCTGCTGGTCCGTAACACTCAGGGTCCATTAGCTGTGGGTGAAGGGGCTTTGTGGCTGGTCTCGTCTGACTCCAGGATCGGATGGCGGGGGGGACAGAGGAGCTTTGTTCAGGCTCTCAGAGGAGAAGCAGGCAGAGATCTGCGTGCTCACTGACTTCAGAGCGGCCCTACGGCTCTGCCAGCATTTTGTGCTCGGTAGCTTCGATGCTGGGACTCATCACAAAGAGACGCTGCTCCGATGGCTCAGGGTCAGATTACGCTGCAAACGTTTGCAGAGGCCACTGGGTTGATTCAATCTGTCTCTCGCACAGTGACGTCACCCCCTCGACCCGAAAAGGAAGAAGCGGGTGAAGATGATGGATGTTTGCAGTAGGGGTGCAGGAAAAAAAATATCAATTTTTTAAAGAATCTAGATTCTTAGTCATGGCGATTCAGAATTGATTCTAAAAGCCCCCAAAATCGTTTTTCTTTTTTTAAACATTAACGGCCGTGGCGTAGTCGGAAGGTTGGAGGTTCGAATTCCGATTTCCCACACCATGTGTCGTTGTGTCCCTGGGCAAGATACTAAACCCCAGTTGCTCCCGGTAGGACTGGCTGACGCCTTGCATGGCAGACTACCGCTACCAGTGTATGAATGGGTGGATGGCTGGTGCTGTAAAGCGCTTTGGGGCCCCTCATAGTGGGCAGGAAGGTGCTATATAAGTAGCTCCATTTACCATTTAAAACCCAAAAGATAAAGAAAATAAAACCATATCTCATAGTACAGTATATGAAAGAATACATAAAATTCATTCATTCAACCTTTATTTATACAGGCTAGCCTCGTTGAGCCACGGGGACTCATTTACAAGAGGGACCTGTCTCACTCACACCCAGGGTCAATTTAGAGTTACCAATCAGCCTAACATGCATGTTTTTGGACTGTGGGAGGAAACCGGAGCACCCGGAGAAAACCCACGCATGCACGGAGAGAACATGCAAACTCCACCCAGAAAGGCCCCCGGACCGGGATTTGAACCGGTGACCTGCTCGCTGAGAGGCAGCAGCTCCACCAGTTGTGCCACCGTGCTGCCCAAAAATGAAAGGTGGCAGAAAGAAGAAGAAATCTTATTTTATCTGCCCCTTTTTTCAAAACCAAAACGAGTTCAAACAATCAATTCAAACAATAATAATCTATAAGTAAAAGAGCAAAAAGCTAACCTAATACAGGTGGTCCCCGACTTACGACGTCATCGACATACGAAGTTCCGGACTTACGAACGGACTAACGAACAGTAAATTTGGTAAAGTTGTACAGAAAATACAGCACTGGTATGTGTTTTTAGATGAAAGTGTGTTAGCTAACCGTTTGTAAACAAAGTTCTGTGCATGTTTATGAACCAGTGTGTACGTTTGCGTTGAAAAACGGGTGTTCGGCGCAGCGTTAGCATACATTTTCCGACTTACGACCGAAAATCCGGACTTACGAACGACACGTGTTGTGCGTTCCTACTTACGAATTTTCGACTTACGAGCGATTCGTAGGATTCGTAGGAACGGAACTCGCTTGTAAGTCGGGGATCACCACTGGTACACTTTCATCTTTAAATCATTTCTTGGTTTGCTGCCCTCATACATCTCCTCCTACATGTCTTTGCGTGAGTGCAGCTACAGTGTGCGCTCTCAGGACATGATTACCTGCAGTGTTCCGTCAGTGAGGACTGAACTTGGAAAAAGGGCCTTCTCCTACTCTGCTCCTGCTTCATGGAATATCTTACAAAAAGATCTGAAGCTCTCGACCTTGACTTCTCTAAATGGTTTTCAGAATCTGTTGGAATCCTGGCAAAAACCAATGCAGATTTGTTCCTGTCTTTGATTTTATACATCTACCTTATAATGTTTTGCTAGTTTTTTGATACTTTGTTAAAAAAAAAAAAAATGTATTTCTCTCTTTTGTTTTTTTCTCTCTTTTGTTTTCTATTGTTTATTGTTTAAGGAAATTCTACCATTGCTGTTCATCGTTCTTTAGTTTTAGCAGGTCGCTTTCGTAAATGAGCCCATGAGGCTCAATAAGATTTACCTGACTAAATAAAGGTTGAATGAATGAATCACCTGTACTGGTTATTTAAGTTACAGAATTTAATGCATTCCTGTATTATTTGTTCCTATTTTTGGTATGAATATCAAACGATGCAAAAAATTTGATACAATAAGGAACCTAAAATTATTGTTTTAAATAAATGTTCTATTTGTTTACATTGTTGTTTAATGTTTTCAGTTTAAAATTATTGTTTTAAATAAATGTTCCACTTGTTTACATTGTTGTTTATTCTTTTCAGCTGGTCAGTTACAAAACTGAAACTAAATTTATGACCATTTTAATAGAAAAATCGTTTCTGAATCAAAAATCGTTTCTGAATCGAAAAATCGATTTTGAATCGAATCGTGACACCAAAAATCGGAATCGAATCGATTCTCCAGACACTGAGAGATTCGTACCCCTAGTTTGCAGAGTTAAACTAAACTGCACATTTGGAACAATCACTTTATTTATTATCAGCACACACTGAAGAATTTTAATGTTTTTTTTTAAATGTTGCTCTTTCATGACTCAACAAAAATAATTCATTCAGAGCTCCCACTCTGCAGCAGAAGCACCTTACCTTGGCCTACAGAAGCCTCCTGATCACGGGGGCCTTGTGGAGGAGCAGCCTGGCTCCTGTCTACTGCTGATGTGACCGTTTTTCTGTTTGCAGCTGGGACCCCGGGGGGGTCCTTGGCCCGCTCCGTCTGAGCTGCAGGCTTCTGAGGCTCCGCAGGGTGGGTCACCGACTTCCTGCTGCTGTCAACTACACAAACATTACATTAGATCAACCAGGGAGGAAGTTTTAAAATGTGCATCATCGTGGTTTTAAAATAAAAATATCAAAAAGAAATCACACAGTTGGTGCAAAAGTCTTCATCGGAGCGGTCCGGACAGTGCTGCCTCCCGTCGCAGGCGTAGGAGATGTCGATGCAGCAGCCGTCGTCACACTTGAACTGATAGTTGGAGCAGATACCGGTGCACACTGACGACACACAACACACACACCTTCTGTTACAGCAGGGGAGTGATCATTGCAAAAGGCACAGCCGAAATACAAAACAATCAATCACTAAAGAAACTATAGCAACAAAATAAAGGCAAAACAATAATAAAGTAAAGAAATTTAATTTCCTGCAAAAATACAGTGTGAATGCTTATTGCTGAAGAACTTGCTGAAAAACAGCTGAAATTAGCTAAAAACATGCTGAAATATAGCTGAAATGGAAGAACAAGCTTAAATTAGCAACAACAACAAAAAAGCTGAAAAGTAGCTGAAAGGACTGAAAGAAGCTTAAACTACCAGAAGGCAGTTGAAAGAGCTGAAAGGAGCAAAAAATAAATAAAAGGAATTTTATGAAAAAGCTCAATTTAGCATAAAAACAGCAAAAAACTAGCTGAAATAGCAGAAAACCTTAAAGTAGTAGAAAAAGCTCAAATGAACATAAAGAAGTTACCGTAATTAGGCTGAAATTAGCAGAGATTACCACGAAAAACTTGAATTTTTCTGAAAACAGCTAAAATTAGCTTTAAAAGTTGCTGAAATGTGGAACAAGCTTCAATTAGCATAATAAAGCAGAAACAACATGTTTGCACAGACAGGCTGAATGAAGTAAAATGAGCACAAACAACTGGAAACGCTCTGAATAAAAAGAAGCTGAAATTACAAGAAGGAAGTGGAGAGAGCACATCTTTGCAGAATTAGGATGAAAAAAGTTTAGATTAGTGCAAAAATGTGTGGAATTAGCTGAAAAAGCTTAAATTAACATAAAAACAGCTAAAGTTGAAATAATTGAAAGGAGCATAAGCAGAAATTATAAGTTAGAAGAAACTCAAAAATGTTGTAGTTAACGGAAAGAATCTGAAAGGAGCACAAAACAGCTGAAAGTAGCTGAAAAAGGTTCAATTTGCACATGGAAGCCGAAAGAAGCTGAAGCAGAACAAAAAGTGAAAGGAGCAGTAAAAAGCTGTAAACAGATCTAAAGATTTGAAAAATGTAAAATGAGCTCAATTCATTTTCGATGAAGGAAAAAAAAACGGCAGAAAAGGCTAAATATTTCAAAAAGCTAAAGTGGCACCAATACCAAACGTGATAGGATTGTCCCGAGCTGAACGTTTTGACAAGATTTGTTGAACTAGCTTAAAAACTGCGGGCCGAGAAGCGCTGAGAAGCATACGAAGACAAACGGGTTGCGGTGAGTGAATGCTTCACCAGCGTTCACACAAAAACAAAGAAACGAGTTGTGGCGGGCCTTTAACCTTCTGCTTGGTGCTTCGGTGCCAGAACAGTGATGGAGACGTTGTCCGAGCTCTTCTGTCCCGCCGTGTCGCTGACCGTCATCTGGAACGTGTAGACGCCCTCCAGGAGACCGCTGACCTTCAGCAGCCCCACATGGGTCGCCTGCAGCGCATGGAAAATAATAAAATACATGAGCGACAACAAATTCAGTCAATATAACCTGATTTCTGTACTGACACCATCTTTGCTTTTAAATACATTTTATAGAGTTTATCATTAAAATGTCAGAAAAACTGGCGTTTTTCTCTTAAAGACCAGATTTATTAAAGCCAACAACATATTCATGATAATAAAATAAACATTAATTTAGCACAAAACAACCAGGATTAGTGTCTTAGACGCATTACATCCTGCCAACTGTTACATTTATATGAAAAAACGGTTGTTAAATAATCAGACGTGTCACCAGACAGTGTCTTAACTGCACCTCTTACAGCGTTTATTAATTTTTATACAGGATCCGACTAATGAAAAAAGACTAATATTTACAATTGCAGGCTTTTTGTTTGTCATTTATCTGCTGAAATTATCATTTTTTTTACTTGTACCATCAACCTGCATGTTGTGCAAGGGCGTAACTTTAGGTCTAACATTGGGGGGGTTATGCTCTCTACCTATTTATTTATCGAATAAATAACTTTTTTTTATGATTCAGGATATTTTAGGGTTAAAATATATTGTAATGCTTTTACTGTGATTTACTGTGATTTACTTAACTTTCCTGTTTTCTCTGTATTTATTCTGCTCCTTTTTTGCTCCACATAGGTTCAACAAGTAAGAAAAAAACTCACTATTTTTCTGCATTTTTTTCAGCCATAACACATATTTTACATTTTTAAGATTTATTATATAACATACCTCAATTTCACAATTGTCAAAGAGTGTGTATTTACCTGGTTCACTACAGTTTAACTAGGAAAAATTACAACAAATGATCCATAATATGACAAGAGCACGGGTACGCCGAGCCATCCCACTAGCCCAGGGATCTGCAACCTTTATGATCAAAAGAGCCATTTCTGCCCCTTTGTTCACTAAATTAAACGTTTCCGGAGCCACAACACCTGCTACAACTGGGATTCTCAACTGGTGGCCCACAGACCACTTTAAGTTTGTTAGAGGACAATTTTCTGACCTGTAGTTTTCTGGCCATTGTAAAGCTGAAAATATCTAACCATTTGTTGATATTTTTACATTTTAAGACTAAAAAAGACCAGATTATCATAAAGAAGGAAAAATAATGTGATCTTTCCCAATTAAAAAATAAAATAATGAACTATGCAGGTCTAGGTAAATTATTTTAATTGTGGAAAAATTAAATATCCTACTTCGAATAAATAAAGTTAACTTGTGTTTTACTCCTTCTATTAGTTATAGTATTCACACATTTGCAAAGAAAATGACAGGAAAAACTGCTAAAACTAGCCCTTTTTGTTGTTATAAGAACAAATAAAATTCAGTTTAAAGTTAGTTTTGATCAAAGCTTGGAAGAGCCACTGCTGAGGGACCAAAGAGCCGCATTTGGCTCCAGAGCCGCAGGTTGCAGACCCCTGCACTAGCCCAACAAAGTCCAGGACCCCTTACATTTTAAGACAGGTTTACAAGAAATCTAAAATAACTACCTATCAGCCTCTTTCAAACCAGTTATGTGATCACAATCTGATAGGCCTACCTTTGTGCTGGACGGATTTTTCATGCAGACGGACATCGTTCCTTCCCCCATGAGAGACACTAAAGTCGCAGTTACAAATCTTACAAAACGCGTAATTGTGCCCCACCCTACTCTTCTTTAGGAAAGTAAATTCGCTGTCCCATTTTTCAAGATATTTACACGAAGTCTTAACTTTTTTGGCAGGGACGCCTTCTCTCTCGTTAGTTACAACGATACACAGCTTTACATCAGGACTGGAGCATCCTCATCTTCCACCTTGTCATCTCCATCTTCACTCACTGCCCTCTCTGCCTGCCTGGAGGCAATTAGGGCATGGATGAATCAGAACTTTCTTCAATTAAACTGCTCCAAGACCGAGGCCATACTGATTGGCACCCCTCACCAGGTACAGACATCTACTATAACAACACTTTCCTTTTCTGGACAAGACATCCCCCTCTCCACCTCTGTTACTAATCTTGGAATAAAAATGGACTCCAATCTTACATTTGAAAATCACATTAAGCATCTGTTTAAAACTTGCTTCTTCCATCTTCGAAACATCTCTAGACTTCGCCCATCCCTAACTTTTTCCGATGCTGAGAAGCTCGTCCATGCTTTTGTCTCCTCCAGGCTCGACTACTGCAACTCCCTGTTTATTGGAATCCCTGGCAAAAACCTTCAGAAACTTCAGTATATTCAAAACAGTGCAGCAAGGATCTTGTTGCGAGTTCGTAAATTTGAACATATTACGCCCATTCTTCATAACCTTCATTGGCTTCCTGTCGCCTACAGAATTCAGTACAAAACTGCTCTCATTACACATCAATGCTTACATGGAGCTTCACCAGATTATCTGAAGGATATTCTTATTCCACACTCATCCACCCGGTCGCTGCGGTCACAGAACAGTAATCTCCTTCACATTCCAAGAACCAAATTAAGGACCATGGGAGACCGGGCTTTCAGTGTGGCTGCCCCCCGCCTGTGGAACTCTCTTCCTGACTGTCTGAGGGTCCCACAGTCTGTGGTTGACTTTAAGAGCGGCTTGAAGACCTTTCTTTTCAACCGAGCATACTCTGCCTCCTCATGATTCTACTTTTGATCTTAGTTGATACTGTTATTGATTTTACTTGTTTTATTACTTGTTTTATTGACATTTAATTTCTGTTGCACCTTGTAGCACTTTGAGATTTTCATTAATGAAAAGTGCGTTATAAATTGAATTCATTATTATTATTATTATTATTATTAGTTACATTCATCCATCTCTGTGTTTTTCCGGGTTTGTGTTCCCCGCTGCCAGCAGTAACATCGCGAGAACTGCCACCGAGGCTACTGCAGGGGGCAGTTCTCGCGAGGCTAGTGACAGAGGCAGGGAGTGCTGGAGGGGGGAGGAGGAGGGGAGAACCGAACGGCAGCTTTGAAGGCAGAGAGAGAGAGCAGTCTCTCACCTGCTGAAATGCGCTCCTCCTCCGCGCCGCGCGCGCACCTCCAGTTAATCCGGGAGCTTGAAATGAATGATGCCATTTTTTTGGGGGGGGTTAATATCACTGGATCCAATTATTGAGGGGGTTGAAACCCCCCCATCCCCCGTGTAAATTACGCCTATGATGTTGTGCTCATGCTTCATTAATGTGCACGGTCCCTCTTTTAAATAAATACATTCAAACACTGATGCACTTTCACAGACTTTCTGTTAAAGCTAAGATAGTTTTGTACAACTGACCACGTTAAAACACATGAAATGTGCCTTAAGGAAGCCCAACACGCATGTTTGACTGTGGGAGGAACACAGTAACATTCAAACTCCACACAGAAAGGACCCACGGCGTTCTTTCTATAAGGCAACCACTGATCCATCGTGCTACGTTGAACTGTGGAGCAGGCTGGCCCGTTGACTTACTGCAGATGTTCATGCAGTTTGTTCTCAGATGTCTGAGGACAAAAACAAGCACATGCTAACGTTTACATCACCGGACTCTTTGAGAAGAGATCAACACTTTAAAGAGGCACTCAACCCACTGTGAAACGGTAGCCCCGCCCCCAAGACAGAATAAAAAAAATTCAACAAAGTGGGAGTGTCACCAGACACAGCCTAAAGGAGGGGGAGGCGAGTGGGGGTTGAGCGAGGAGGTGTGGCCAGGACGAGTGACCGTTATTGTTTCTGAATGTCAAAATTACACAAGTAATAAACAACAAGCAACAACAAAGAATACTTATGCAGATGTATTTATCTATTCTCACCCGATCTATCCAAAACAAAAGGCGTAAAAAAATAAAAATAATAATAATTCATTCATTCATTCAACCTTTATTTAGTCAGGTAAATCTTTTGAACCTCATGGGCTCATTTACGAAAGCGACCTGCTAAAACTAAAGAACAATGAACAGCAGTGGTAGAATTTCCTTAAACAATAAACAAACAAACAATAAACAATAGAAAACAAAAGAGAAAAACAAAAGAAAGTTTTTTTTAACAAAGTATCAAAAAACTAGCAAAACATTATAAGGTAGACGTATAAAATCAAAGACAGGAACAAATCTGCATTGGTTTTTGCCAGGATTCCAACAGATTCTGAAAACCATTTAGAGAAGTCAAGGTCGAGAGCTTCAGATCTTTTTGTAAGATATTCCATGAAGCAGGAGCGGAGTAGGAGAAGGCCCTTTTTCCAAGTTCAGTCCTCACTGACGGAACACTGCAGGTAATCATGTCCTGAGAGCGCACGCTGTAGCTGCACTCACGCAAAGACATGTAGGAGGAGATGTATGAGGGCAGCAGACCAAGAAGTGATTTAAAGATGAAAATGTACCAGTGGAAGAGTCTGCGTGAGGTTAATGATGTCCAGTTAACCAGTGAATACAGGGTGCAGTGGTGGGTACGATAATCACAACCAGTTATGAATCTTAGTGCACCATGATAGACAACATCCAACATCCGCAGGGTGCTTGTAGGAGCATTCATGTAGAGAATGTCACCGTAATCAATGGAGGGAAGGAAAGTCACAGATACAAGGCGTTTCCTAACATTCAGTGATAGACATGATCTGTTTCTGAAAAAGAAACCCAGTTTAACTTTCAGTTTCTTCACTAGGTTTTCCACGTGGAGTTTAA
>JBBPBX010077712.1:5739-16804 GCA_038048925.1 Garcialebias charrua | reverse complement strand
ATACTGTCCTGAGTTTTTGCATAGTAGTATAAAAAGTATAAAAAGTATATCTATAAAATAAACTGAAGGTTCTAGCATTGACATTTGCAAAGAGTGGCACAGCAGCATATAAGTTAATGTACACAGTATATGTATGAGGTAGTTGATGTTGGTATAGAGGCAAAGTGGCATATGCAGTGAGGCACATAAGGCACATTTGGCATCCTTAGATAAGGCTAGTCAGAGAATGCTGTATATGTATCTGCAGTAGTATAGATAAAAGTAGTGTAAATGTAAACAGTAGTAATAAATGTAAAGCAGTAGTAGTAAATGTTAAATGTCTTATTGTATGTATTTGTATTTATATTGTATGTGTTTCTAGGTTTTTCACCTCGTCACCTCGACTGAATCACATTCACTGGTGCAAATAAAAGGTTGTGAGTGAAATCCTGAAGTCTCCTAAGTCCTCCTTTTCAAGTGTGGGAAGCCATGTGCTTAATGAAATTTCAGATCAACCCCAAATAGTTAATGTTTTAACATCTTTGTCAGTCCGTGAAAGGTGGGCACGCTTACTGGTTTGGAAGAAAACAAACAGACTTAATTAAAAATAATGAATATTTATTAAAGAAGTCTTGTGACAGAAAAAGTAAAAACATACATGTTCAGATACACATACTGTTATTTGCTAGGGTTAAGCATCAATTTTAAACCCCGCCACGAACAACAGCAAAGCCTTCAAGCTTTCACACACACTCAGAAAAAGGCATTGAAATAAAAAGATCAGAATCCCTCACCGTTGAATGCAAACGAGGAGGCCGCTTCGTTCAGTGGGAGATGTTCTTCAATGCAAAACCGGGCGTTGATCAGACCCTCGGCAGACCTCAATGTTTATCTGAACAGAACTCATTTTATACCTTTGTGGAGTATGACTTCATTCACTCCCATCAAATATGTTTTCAATCAAACCTTGCTCCTCAAGACAGTACCAGGCACTGTTTCTGTTTCATCTGTCAGCCACAATGTCAGCCTGCCCTTAATTGCTGAGCTGTGCTCGTCAACATCTCACAAACTTGGCTGTGAGATGCATGGAAACATATTATTTGCCTAACTCCCTTTCAGAAGAACTGCAAAGTTTGAAGTGAGATGGGTGATATGCATTCATTCCATCAAAGACCAGTTTTTCGAGAAGGATGGGACCCCTTATCATTCAAAGAAACCCTGGACCTTTGAAGCAAAGCCACAAAACCCCCCACTTCAAGACTTTAATAATAATAATAATAATAATACATTTTATTTGTAGGCGCCTTTCTTGGCACTCAAGGTCTGTTTCTAGCAATTTCTTCATCCATATGAAAGCACAAAAAATGATCCAAAACACTGTAGTAGCTATGCCAAACCTGCAAGTGGTGCTGTAACACTCACACAACACAAACAGGAAGCAAGGCGTGAAGCACAAAGCTTACACCTTGGCTTTTAAAAGCAAACACAGCAAAGGAAGAAGCTGCAATGTCCTAAATTAGAGACAAGGTTTTAACATCGTTTTCAAAAAGTCTACACACACACACACACAAAAAGATTGTGTTTCAATATCTTTTTCACTCTAAGATCTGTTTTACCAGGTAAGGTTGAAGCAAAAAAAATTTTTTTGAGTATTCACAAAATACCTTTCTTTGTGGACGGCCTCTTAAATGACCGATCGATATCAGGGACAAAAAAAACCTTGACTGGATGCCTGTCACGATAACACATTTTGCTGGGCGATTAATTGTCTCAGAAATTATTGTGATAAACTATAATATCGTTTGAAATTTGGCAATAATTAGTAATGTCAAATTTAAGAAGAAATGTTTTCGATTTTATTTATTTTGTGTGTAGTACCATTTTTTGACAGTATAAGACTGAACCAAAGGATGGATACTGAGGGAGCGAGCAGCGTGTCTCTTTAAGAAAAATGGGAGGGGCGTTTTGGAGCTTTGACAAAACAGAGTTTTTTCCCCGAGGTCTGTCTGTTTGCTTAGTTTGTAGCTTAGCTTCTCTGCTTAGCTGCTTTTAACGATCCAAAACGTGATTTTGGATTGTTAAAACCGATTTTAAAGAGAAAGGGAGGGGTCAGTGAAGAGCGCCGGAGTTGAGCCGTGTCTTCAGCAGGAAGAAAGAGAGTAAGAAAAATGATAAAGCTGATAAATGAAAATGAGGTTGATAATTTTCATTCATGTGATTAATTTATTTATTGTGACAGGCCTAATTGGATGTCAGGACAGCGCTAACCATAATATTTCTTGCTAACTGTGAAAAGCAAAACTTCACGTAGTGTCAATCCCATCAGAGTAAATCTTCATTTCTACAAACTAAGGTTGTTTAAAGATCTATCTACTGCAGGTAAGATATTGTTTAAAACCTTTTGACAAAATACTTCTTTATAAGATCTTACCTATCTCTTTGCCTATTAAAATCCATCCCGTAGGGCTGCCATTATGTTATAAAAGTCATCAGTTTTAGTTTAAAAAAGCACCTTCACATTTTGTAATCAGTAAAATCTGTTCCTAATAAAATAAACTGTTTTCTGTCCCAGTGAAGACCTTTCGTCTGTTCCTGTCCTCTTTAAGTGAGGAGAAAAATAAATAGTAAAAATAACATTTTCGTGCCTCCGCTATGTCCAAACCTTGTGATTTCTCTTTAACTGTAGCATAAGGTGTGAAAAGATGGTGATTTGAGACAAATTACAGATGTTTTTCAGCAACCTGCAGATGTTTGAGGCAGCTGCTGAATCACCTGTTTGTGCTTCAGTTTATTGTTTTTACAGTTTCAAATAAGCAACAAAGTGACATATGAAATTACAGTAGTGTTAATTTGACTCAAGAACAGACAGCAGACTTGGAGTTAGACAAGTAGTTGGTTAGAAGTGAGACGTTGATGACGAGCGATGGTTTCCCTTCAGTTTCCTGTCGACAGTAAGGAGGGAGGCAGAGAGGACTGCCATCGTTTCATCTCCTGCTGCAGCTGCTCCTTCAGGGTGGAAACCTGCCGTAAAGACATCAGAGACCAGGACTGTAAACTTCTGATCCAAACAATTCAGAGCACATGACTCTAATCTGTAGTCCAGGCTGGTGTGGGCGGTGCAGACATCTTTAAATCACATCGACTCTGTTCTAAAGGTTCTGGATGTGTTGAGCAGAACCATTCTCATAAAATATAAACCACCAGGACACTGCATATTGAAAAGTTACTTAGCACCAAATGATGTGCGCTTATTGAAGTACCAATCTTTGCATCCGAGGGTTTAATTAAACTCACCCAGTTGTTATTGAGATAGTTTGCTAACAGACATATTCCTTGAGGATTCCAATGTGGGCAATCAGAATAATAAAATACAGGTAGTCCCCGACTTACGACGGAGTTCCGTTCCTACGTCCGTTTGGTAAGACGGAAATCGTCGTAAGTCGGAAAATACGTCCAAACGGCCCCTCATACAGTACTGTATTTTTACCAAGCACTTCGCCTATCCTAACACATTACCCTACATAATTATCAAAAAACACATACCGGTACATTCAAAGCCATAATGAAGGGGAAAAAAAGAGTTAATTTCTTACTGGGAGCTGGTGAGCTTCCTGCAGCTTCACAGCGTTTACAGCAACGTCTGTTAGCATGTTAGCTCATTGCTAGCATGTTAGCTCATTGCTCAGCTGTAGCCTGTCTGCCTCGTAAACCTCCGCTCAAAACAATAAGGTCTCCTGTATTTCCACGTGCGGTCCAGCGGTCCAGAGTTAGCATATTTAGCATATTAGCCCCTCCTGACCTCCTCTGCTCCGGTCTGCCTGAGGTCTCCTGTAAGTTTCCAGCGCGTCAAGCTCCCCCCTCCCTCCCTCCCTCCTGTAAGTTTCGTTTCGGTACCGTATTTTCTGGTGTAAAGGCGCATAAACCACGTAACTTGAAACAATGCTTTTCAATGGGAGGGCGTTCATAACCGCGAAACGTCGTAACTCGAGACCGTCGTAACCCGGGGACTTCCTGTATATAGAAAAGAGATATATGACGCTTTGCTGAACTAAAGAAAAGTTTCACTTCTGTTTTTCTTTAAATGTTCACATATAGGCCTAAACATTAAAACCACCTGGCTGACCCACAGAAACCGGAACTCTGTGTTTGACCCGTCGGTTCTGAAACCAGGAAGTTGGGATTAGCTCTCCTGTTTCAGTGCATGTTTATGAATCACTTCAGGATTTGGGGAGTTTAAAGAGCAGTTCCACATGTTTGGGCTGTTGTTTTTTTTTGTAATTGTCCCATGAAGACGTTGCTGCTGCATTTCTATGATGGGTTCAGATTTGTTTGGTCTGCAACAAAGCAACACCCCCTTGGCAGAATAACTGTTGTTCTTTAACCAACTTGTTGGTGGTTTTAGCGTCTGACTGTATGGATGTGTTTTTAATCGGTTACAATAAGGTATTACAGCTGCAGAGAAGTGAAATAAACTTGAAACTTAAAAAGTGAAATAAAAATTATTTTTATAAAAAACAAGTCGTCAGTTGATCCAAAACGCTGCTGCCAGCGTCTTAATGGGAGTTGGCAGGACAGATCATCTCTCCATTGGCTCCCTGTCAAATTCAGACTTACCAGTAAATTCAAAATCTTACTTTTTTCTGAATTCTATAGAATTAAGATTTTGAATCATATTCTGAATTTGACAGAACACAGAATAGAATTCAAAATCTTACTTCTAACCTACAAAGCCCTCAACAACCTAGCTCCATCTTATATTACAAATCTTATTGTCCCATCTAAAAAAGTTGAGTCTGGTTCTCTGGACATTCAAAAAAAAAAAAAAAAGTAGAAACGTTTCATCTTTCATCCAAAAGACTTCTTCAGTCTCAAGTCTCAGACTGAAGAAGTCTTTCGGATGAAAGATGAAACGTTTCTACTCTTTTTGTTTGTTTTTTGAATGTCCAGAGAATCAGACTCAACTTTTTTACATGTTTCTACCTGGATTATTGAGCATGCATCAGGATACTTATTGTCCCATATTTTCCCAACAGAGCACTCCACTCTCAGACTGCAGGCTTACTTGTGGTTCCTAGAGTTTCCAAGAGAAGAATGGGAGGAAGCTCTTTCAGTTATCAGGCTCCTCTCTTGCGGAACCAACTTCCATTATTATTCTCAGCCTGCCATTGTGTATCTGTTCCTCCTTCCTGTTCCTCGCAAACCCAGCCAGTCAAAGCAGATGACCGCTTGTCCTGAGACTAGTTCTGCTAAAGGGTTCTTCCTCATGAGGAAGTTTTTCCTTTCCACTGTCGCCTTTGCTCTAGATGAGAGTCTGTGATGAAGACTCAAAGCAGTCTGCTCCTCAGATAAATAATGTTAACCTACTTTTATATACATTAATGTTTCTGTTCAGTGCCCTGCCCTGAGACAACTTCTGTTGTGACTTGGTGCTATATAAATAAACTAATAGAACTGAATTTAAATAAACTTGCTAAAAAACAGCACTCACCTGCTCCTCCAACCCTTTGACTCTGTGTCGGTGAGCTCGCTCTCTGGTTCCCAGCGTTCGCTCCACGTCTCTGAGGCCGCTCCTCAGCCTCTCCGCCTCCCGCTGAGCCTCGTCGCGCTGCCGCACCAAACCCTCGCACAGGGCGTGGGCCTGCTCCATGTCGGCCAGCTGAGTCTGCCCACCAAGCACAGGCGCAGACATTTGAAGGACAGAAACTACGACAGGGCCTCGAAATGTGGAACGCGTTCATGTAGAAATAATCTGAGCGACACAAACTGAGCTCTGCAACAAGTAAAACCTGGGAGGAAAAGCCAAACTGTAAGTTAACCAAACTTTAACTCAATACAGGTGGTCCCCGACTTACGACGGCCTCGACTTACGACGTTCCGGACTTACGAACGCGCTTACGAACAGTACTGTTGTACAGTAAATACTAGGGGTGTAACGATACACAAAACTCACGAGACGAGACGAGACGAGAAAATCACAGATCTCGCGAGAACGAGACGAGATTTTAACATTAGTTCAAGAAAACTTCAAAGATCGGTTTTATGCCGCAAAAAGGCTTTTATTCTGTTTTAACATGTATTACAAACCCAACTGATGTCTTCATTTTACTGATTGAATCTCCTTAGACCTTAGAACGTTCAACTTTGTTTAAAAAAATAGATATTCACGCAGGACTTTCCAAAACTGACTCTGCAGCCGTCACTCACCAGTGTTGCCAGATTGGGCGGTTCACCGCGATTTTCCTTCTGACTTTTGCGGGTAGAGATTGCTTTGGGTGGGTGGGACTCTATCTGGCAACACCGGTCACACCGGTGTTTACACGCGTGTCTTTACATTCGGGGCAGCGTCGGCAGCGCCGTTACCCTCCATCAATGTAGAGGCGTCTGCGGCACCCTCCATCAGTAGTTGGGGCGTCTTCTATAGCAACTTCATCCGGCGAAGCCATGCTGTCCGTGACGCTGACTTGCTAGGGGCTCTGCTAGCATTAGCATTAGCATCTCGCGAGACAACGTTACCTCTCAACGAGAGATATCGCGGGAGTTTAATATCGCGAGATCTCGTTACACCCCTAGTAAATACAGCACTGGTATGAGTTTTTAGATGAAAGTGTGTTAGCTAACCGTTTGTAAATAAAGTTCTGTGCATGTTTATGAACCAGTATGTGCGCTTGTTCAGTCTCATGCTGATAAACGGGTGTGCGACGCAGCGTTAGCATACATTTTCCGACTTACGACCAAAAATCCGGACTTACGAACGCCACGTGTAACGCGTTCCAACTTACGAATTTTTGAGTTACGAACGGTGCTCGTTCGTAACTCGGGGACCACCTGTATCTGTAAAATTGACTGAGTTGGAGCCACTTGTGTGTTTCTAAGGTCAGTTGTGGTGGCCATCTTGAATCAGACTTGCACTAAAATGTAAACAGTTGCAGATTTACACCCAGTAGCTAGTTTTTGAAAGTTTCTTAAAACGGTTCAGTTGTTCGTGAAATATTTTGCTAAAAGACTATTTTGTTGTGAAAAAAACTTGATTTTATTTTAACAATTTGTGAGAATATTCTTTGACGCCCATCAAGTTTATTCATTAAGCACCTGTGATTTATATTAGTCTGTAAAGAAAAATACGTATATTTCAGGATAAGTAAAACTTTATCCACCTCCTCACAGAATAAGTTTAAAGCCTCAAACTTTTTTTGTTGTTCCAATCAGCTGAATAATTTTGCAGTTCTGGTAAACTTGAGTGAGAACGATGTAATAAAATCAGTCTTCATAGCTGCTAAATATTAATACTTAATAAAACATTTATTTATTTATTTATCATATCAGAGAAGCTACAGTTAGCACCAGACGTGTCGCTCCTCCTCACCTGCAGCAGTAATATCTGCTGCTGCGACTCCTGCAGCTCCTGCTCCGCTGTGTTCAGGGAGCGGTCCAGGCGGCTTCTTTCTGCAGACAGACGCATGCTGCCCTCCTCAGACTTCAGCTTCTGGCGCTCCACCTGATGACGTCACAACAGTTTTCATCTCATGAACATGAACAGGTTTCAGACACTTGGTGTGCAGCTAAACTGGCCCTCGCCTTGTCCAGCGTGTTCCTCAGTGCGTTCTTGTCTTTCTCCAGCCTCACGGCCTGTCTCTCTGCATCTTTTTTTTCTGTTTCCAGCAGGGCGACCGCTCTTTGCAGACTGTGGAGTCGCTCCTCGACAGCGGCCCGCTCGGTGTGGGTGGACTGGACGCTGCGCTGAGCCTCTTTGAGACTCGCCGAGCGCTGGTGCAGAGCCTGGAAGAATTCAAACATGAACCTAAAATCGTCCGGCGGCTTTTACTTTATTGTCATTCTTCTGCAGAGCTTCTTGCTTTCTTGTTTCCGTGTCATGTATGAAAGCATCTCTGACCTCGTGGGCGTTGCTGAGCTCAGACTCCAGTTCTTCTCGCCGCTGCTCGCTCTGATACAGCTCGTCCTGCAGGTTCTGCACGCGCTCAGTGACGGCCACCATGCTTCTCTTCACTTCTGCTAACTCTGCTCGAGCTTCATCCATTTGTTCCTAAATGAAACAAAATAATCATCACACTACCACTCCCTTTCTATTATCACTCACTGCTGTATACGTCTACTCGTTTGTCTATCTGTTAGCAAAATATCTCATGACCCGCCTGAGAGATTTTAATTAAACTTTCAGAAAATAGTCACTGGGTGTATATCTACAACTGATTACCTTTTCAATTCAAGCTGAAACAACAAACTGACAATGGGAAACACAGAATTGCCTACAAGTCAGTTAATTTAAGAGATATTAAGCTAAACTTTGATGTGCAAGTAGCAGTTATCCTCAACAATCACTGAGCACTAACTAGGGCTGAACAATTAATTGCATTTGCAATAATATCGCAATATGATAAAATGAGATTTTCTAATCGCGAAGGCTGCAATTTGACTGGTCACGTGACACAAATCTTTATCAACACTTTAAAAAAAACACCACAAAGACATTTACGATGGTTGCATGGCTAGAATGACAACAACCAGTGCTTCAACTTCAAGTAAGCAAAGTATCAGCCGACAGGGATCACTGACCGAACTGTTTGAACTTCAAACAGTAATTTTTTATATCTAATTTTTTATATTTATTTATTAACTGTCATGTGAAGTTCAGACAGTAGTTAGGAAGTTCACTTAACATGTTTACTATTATGTTTATGAAACAAGAAAAAATAGAAATGGTGAAAAGAAAAGGCATAGATTTGTTTGCTTTATTGTAATCTCTGCTTTAAATAAATCTGACATTGTTTATTATAAAACAGATTGATTTATTGCTTCTGTTTGTTGAAAAATACTTGAGAAGATATTTTAAAAAATCGCGTTTTAAATCGCAATTGAAATTTATAGAAAAAAAATTTTGCAATTAGATTATTTTCCAAAATTGTTCAGCCCTAGCGCTAACAGATATCAAACAATGACAAACAACATTTTCATTGTTTGGCTAAAACAGCTATAACTCCAACCTAGGGGTGGGCGATATGGCTAAAATATTATATTGTGATATTTCAGAGCATTCTGATGATAACGATAAATTTTGTGATATAAAAAAATATATAAAAAAAACAGAAATCAAAGTTATTTATTTGACAAAATTAACTTAACATGTTGCTTTGCAGTATTATATAGAATAAAATAAAAAAACAACAAAGGGTAATTTTACTGAAATTACTTTATTTGGTAAAGTATTCAGTCTCCAAGTATATAAAAAAAAAAAAATTTGATCCTTCTGTTATCTAGATTGAAAAAGTCTGCACAAAATATAGATCAACAAAATCCACCACAAAAACTAAAGTGCAGGTGTAGTTTCCCAAAACAACTAAATAAAATGAAGCTTAAGATCTGTTGGGCATAAATAAACCTACAACAAAATATGTTATCTTTAAATGAATTAGAACTTCCAGAACTTGTAACAAGGTGATCAGCTGACCCTGAAGCTTGTTGGTGTTTCAGCTTCATCCATTCATGCAGGAATGATTCATTTATCTGACTGATCTGTCTCTGATCACCTGCCTCTTGGTCCGTGGACTGACTGTGGAACTCAAGAGACAGTTGAGCTGCGCGTGTTTGTACCGACAGTTTAGAGCGGGGGAGACGCAGCCCACACCGGCAGCTCAGAGAGGGTAGGGGGAGACAGTTGAGCTCTCTGTACCTGCAATTTAGAGCTGGATGGAGAGAAGCTGAGACGCGCGTTGTTTGTTTTTAGCCTTTTAGCTAGCTAGTATTGTGCATAACTAATTAGCGTTACACCAGTACAGACAGGTGGAGGGGGGGTGCGCAGTTCAGTTTGGTCGTTCGAAGCGCTCGGTTGTTAAGGGGGCGAGGCACCTTGACGTATTACGTTATGAAATTAGCATATCATGATATAATTTTTTTTGCCCGGGCGAGTTTTTTTACTGCTATTATCGTGAAGGATATGATATAGCCCAGCCCTACTCCAAAGATTCTCATAATGAAAGGAGTTTAAAATTCTATCATAAAATGTGACGGGCGATAAGCATGGCCTTTCATTACTCCCCGACTCACACACCTGCAGCCGCCTTTTGTCTTGTTCAGACGAACTCAGCGCCTTCTGCAGGGAAAGCAGGCGGCTCTGCGTGCCGCTGTGAGACGCCGTCACCTCCTGCAGGGTCTGGCTGAGAGACACGGCCTTCTCTCTGAGCGCAGCGTCGCCTTCCTGAGCTCTGAGCAGAGCCTGGGTCAGCCGCTCCACCTCTCTCTGCAGCAGGGAAACACGAGCTTCTCCCTCTGCAACCTGGAGAAAACGGACCGAGAGAGAAATGTAACATATCACCAAGTCAGGGCTTTATGGATCAGTTTTATTTCATTAAAGTTGTAAAATGTTCCAGTCAGGCTGATTGACTCCACCTGTTTGAGCAAAGCATCATGGCGGTTCTGGGATGTCTGGCTCTCAGCCTCCCTGTCTCCCAGACCCAGTTTGAGTCTCTGCAGCTCCCCCTCCAGGCTGCGCCTCCCCAGCTCCACTCTGGTGGCCCGAGCTTCGGCTACCTCCAGCGCCTCTCGCAGACGCTTCCTCTCTGCCTCCAGACGCATCTCAGCCGCACGGTGCTTATTCAGCTGATCCTGCAGACACGGAGAGAGGACAACGATCACATTTAATGTAGGTTTTTAACCACTGAGGAGATTGTGCAACAGACAGCATCGGAGGTGGGTTTAAGATTTAATTTCAAATGGGACATGCAACTTAAAAGTAACGTTTTGGTCGGCTTAGTTCAAGTCAAGTTTATTTGTATAGCACATTTAAAACAGGAACTGTTACCAAAGTGCATTAAGAAAAGAGAGACGTACATGGGGAGACTGAGCTGCAGCCACTTGCGCGGCGCCAACTTTTTAGATAAGGAAAGTGACAACATGAGGAAAGGGGAGATCAGAAACGACTTCAGCACAAAAAGCAACATAAATAGACATAAGACATGTACATTTAAGCATAGGGGACATCAAAGATGGTGAGCTGTCCATGGACACTCCAGAAAGTTCCAAAGTTCTGATAAGATGGTACAGTGTCTATCAGCGTCACCATTCTGATAAGGCC
>JBBPBX010077710.1:0-16804 GCA_038048925.1 Garcialebias charrua | reverse complement strand
GACTGGGGGCTACACAGATGCGTTCTTCATACCTCACAGCTGCAGCTCTCATAGACCTTGCGAAGTGTGTTCTTGATGTATGAGCTGATACAGTGACCTCCTCAAACAGCTCAGGATGGGTGCCAGCAATTGTCTTTCCCATTGGTCCATCCCACAGCACAAGATCTCCAACAGTACAGACTTTCTGTGGAACCAGCTGGCCTTCTTTGTGGCTTATAAGGAGGTGGATTTCTTTTGGCCTTACCAGGTCACTGAGTGGGATGCCTGGGAAGAACCTTTGCAGCTTTTTTGCGGACACATGTCTATGGACATCTGCAATTTTTTCCAGGCCATAACAAACCAGCTGATGGGACTTGAAAGAGCCTCTTGAGTTGCGGACACGGATTTTCAGGAGGTACCGCTTTGTTTCAACAAAGACTTTCATTCCTCCTACACCATGGACCACAAGTGTGACGTCTTCACTTCTGAGGTTATGTCGACCTGCTGCCTCATGAGTAATACTCACAGTACTGAGACTGCACTGCTGAGAGTAACAAATGATGTCCTCATGGCTGCTGACACTGGTTCTCCCTCCATCCTTGTCCTCCTTGACCTCACTGCAGCCTTCGACACTGTGGACCATAATATCCTCCTCCACCGTCTTCATGTGGAGGTCGGTCTCTGTGACATTGTCCTGGACTGGTTCAGATCTTTCCTCTCCGATAGGCTGGAATGTGTTAGCCTTGGCAATGCCACTTCCCAGACAGTCGGTGTCTCCTGTGGTGTCCCTCAGGGGTCAGTTCTGGGGCCCCTGCTGTTTTCCCTCTACATGCTGCCTTTAGGTCAAATTATCAATCAGTTCAACATTTCTTTTCACTGCTATGCCGACGACACACAGCTTTACATCAGGACTGGAACATCATCATCATCCCTATCTCCGTCTTCACTCACTGTTCTCTCTGCCTGCCTGGAGGAAATAAAGGCATGGATGAATCAGAATTTTCTTCAATTAAACTGCTCGAAGACTGAGGCCATATTGATTGGCACCCCTCACCAGATACAAACATCAACTTTAACAACAATCTCCTTCTCTGGTCAAGACATCCCCCTCTCCACCTCTGTTACAAATCTTGGAATAAAAATGGACTCTCATCTTACATTTGAAAATCACATTAAGCATCTGTTTAAAACCTGCTTCTTCCATCTTCGAAACATCTCCAGACTTCGCCCATCTCTGACTTTTCCTGATGCTGAGAAACTCGTCCATGCCTTTGTCTCCTCCAGGCTCGACTACTGCAACTCCCTGTTTATTGGTATCCCTGGCAAAAACCTTCAGAAACTTCAATACATTCAAAACAGTGCAGCTAGGATTCTGTTGAGAGTTCGTAAATTTGAACATATTACACCCATTCTCCATAACCTCCATTGGCTTCCTGTCACCTACAGAATTCAATACAAAACTGCTCTCATTACCCATCAATGCTTGCACGGCACTTCACCTGACTATCTAAAGGACATTCTTGCACCATATTCATCCACCCGGTCTCTACGATCACAGAACAGTAATTTCCTTTATATTCCTCGGACCAAATTGAGGACCATGGGAGACCGAGCATTCTGTGTGGCTGCCCCCCGCCTGTGGAACTCCCTCCCTGATGACCTGAGAGCTCCACAGTCACTGGTTGACTTTAAAAGCAGCATAAAGACCTTTCTTTTTAAGCAAGCCTATTCTGCCTCCACATGATTTTATCTTTGATCTTAGCTGATATCATTATTGATTTTACTTGATTTTATTGATTTTACTTGTTTTATTTTATTTATTTTTTAAGCAAGCCTAATCTGCATCCACATGATTTTATCTTGATCTTAGTCGATATTATTATTGATTTTATTTGATTTTATCACTTGTTTTATTTTGATCTTTGCTTTATTACAATTTGTAGCACTTTGAGATTTTTATTAATGAAAAGTGCATTATAAATGGAATTCATTATTATTATTATTATTATTATTAATATAATTTGTGTCAGAAGCTAGATCGATCAGGGTCCCAATTTTTTGTCCATCATTAGCTCTGACCTCCAGAAGCATCATTATAACAGGCCACTCCATTAGCCCATTTTCTGCCAGAAGACTTGAGTGACTTTTTGCAACATGGGAGGTTGATGCTGTGTTACAGAATACATCTTGACATTGTTGGGCCAGTTCCGGTGAAAGCTTTTTAAGGAACCCTTCTTGGGCTTCAGTGTAATTCCTCTTGTTACCACCTCCCACTGTGCCACTCCTGCTCCTCCTTTGGCCTGTACTACCTCTAGATGTTTCAGCATTTGGACACAGATAATAATGATGGTCTTTGTCTTTCCTCCTCTCGCATTCAGATTTTTTGCACAGGAATGAAGTTTTGCAGTGATCATCATCAGTGTGGACCTCCAAACATTTCCAGCAGGCTCCCAATTTTTGTACTGCATCTTTCTTCTCTGTGAGATTGAGCACACGGAATTGTTTACAGAAGTACAGCTTCTTCCCATGTTTGAAATCTCCACAGACGACACATCCTGAGAGACGGCTGCTTAACTGGTTTGTAGTTCTAGTTCTTGCTTGCCTTTGCTTCTTTTCTTTTCTTGGTAAATCCTCATCCCTCAGTTGATCTAGCTGTTCATAGATGCTTTCTTGACTCTTGAGAAAGGCCAGAAGATTGTCAAAGCGCTTCTCTGGTTTAGTATTTATCTTCTCAGCTGCGTAGAGAAGCCATTCTTTCTTCAACACATCAGGAAGTTTACTTTCAATAGATTTTGTCATTAGGGGGTTCTTCAAAGCACCACTGTCACCAAGTTCATTTAGGTCTTCAAGGGCTTTCTCAACAGTTTGGATTAGTTCAACAATTTTCTTTGGCTGATGACTTCTGACAGGTGGAAGACTCTGGAGTTCCTCAACTATTTCGATTGCAATAGCTGTTTGGTTTCCGAACCTGTTTTCCAGTACACGAAATATGTCGTCTGCTGTGTTGTAGGTTAATAGTCGGAGGTCTTTCATCATCTTCTCATCCAAACTGTTGATGAGCTGGAATTTTTTGACTTCCCTTGACCCGGTGGGTTCTCCTTGTCTCTGAAGAGCCTCCCAGTCTCTTTTCCAACGATGAAAGTCTCGTCTGTTGCCAGTAAACTTGGGGAGGGAGGTCGGCTTCAGTCTAATGGCTGATGTTGGATAGGTGATGGAAGCTCCACTTCACAACATTTCCAGCATCTTCCTTAGCTTTTGCTTCAATGAACTCTACTTTTCTGGACATTAACTTTGGAACAATTTGCTCAAGCTCTCTTACACGCATCTGAAAGTCACTCTGCTCAGCCGAAGGGGCCCAGCACTTCCATTTTGTATACAACTCCTTTGCCTTCTTCACCAGTATTTCCATGTAGTCGAACATGAAGTCAAAGGCCTCTTTATTTCCACCAGGTTTAAAGGACATTACACTCTCTACTTTCTCCTCTGCAGCTTTTACTGCCATTTTCAGTTCCTCTTCACCAAAATTTGCCCAGAGCGTCTTCTGGACAAGGTCCTTCAGATCTTTCAATTTCATTTCACACTCACTTTCAGTTTTCTCAATATCAGTCCTTTGCAACTCACTTAACTCTGGGACTGTTTCAGAATCCTCTTCTAGTTTTGCCTCTGCAAGATACTGAGCTTCCACATCTTCATTGGCTTCCATAACTTTGTTAGCCTCAATTATGAGTTTCTTGAAACTGTCTCTGAGCTCCTCTTCTGGCATTATGGTGTGCATCCGGACAACGTTATTGGCAAGTCGGGAGAATAACCTCTTTGCAGATGTTCTGTTACTTTTAAGCTGCTCCAATGACTTTGAGTCAGCCATTTTGCTTTTTAACAGATTTTCTGCTCCAGCCCTTATTGGCGGTTTTTCACTGTCAAGTGGTTTTCAGTTTTTAATCTGCAGTTTCCCCCCACTTGAAAGGGTAGCTTGCTTCGGAAGATTTTGGACTGGACTTCACTCAATGACCAAGAATCAATCCTTTCTTTTCTTTTATTTTGAAAGTTTGTTGAGGTCAAAACAGGTGAAAAACCTAAGAGTACAGACAAGAAATATTCAAGATAATGTAACTCAATAAGCCTACATCACTTAACACATTCCCAAAATTAAATCCTTTTCAAACTAAAATTTACCCTTGCAATTAAGTATAACACATCCACATACAGGTAGTCCCCGATTTACGAGCGCTCTGATCTGCGAGGTTCCAGACTTACGAGCTGCACATTTTTGGAAAAAACGAAAAAAATACTGAGTTTTCATGTGTTTTTTCACTTCAGTTAGCAAGTTAAGCATATAAACACACGTTTCCGATCATTTTTATGCACTCAAAAGTAGTTTTTAGATGAAAATAGAGTGTTTTTAGGTGCGCTAGCGAAAACCGTTCCAATTTACGAGCGGATTTCCGGATTTACGAGCGAAATGGCGGCCGTTCCAAATTACGAGATTTCCGGTTTACGAGCGCCTCGCTGTGACGGATCTCGCTCGTAAATCGGGGACTACCTGTATGTGACACCCAAATTCAATTAAAACACATCCACATATGTGACACCCAAATTCAATTGAACATACTTTAAATGTTTTTCAGTGATAAGTTTAACCATACACTTTGGCAGCTCTAAGCTCCCTTAAATGTACAAAATCACATTTAACAAACTACCTTTAGCTTCCACCTTTCATAATAATACACACTTTAACTGCCCTTTAACATATCATTTGCAATTTGAACTTTGTCACAAGTTTAACAAATTACATTTTTAACCTGAATATAAACATTTTGACATGTTAGTCCACAGCTCCAAATACAATATAGTTTAAAGCTCACCGGCTCCTTCTTCCTCCTTTTTTTTCCTTTTTCTTGAAACAAGCCTTAGTTCTGCAATATTTTCTTAAGTAAAACTTCTCCCAGCACTTCTCTCCCACATTGTTTGCCTTCTGCTGCCCTGTGAGTGAACACCTTCAAACAAATCATCAAATCATCTGCACCTGTAGCAAAAACAGTCTGCTGCCCCCTGGCTGGGAGACACCTCAAACCCACAACCAGTGAGAGATGGGCGGGGCCTGGAGCTCAG
Organism: Garcialebias charrua; assembly: GCA_038048925.1. NCBI lineage: Eukaryota > Metazoa > Chordata > Actinopteri > Cyprinodontiformes > Rivulidae > Garcialebias > Garcialebias charrua. Next base: position 11,716 of record JBBPBX010077710.1, on the reverse strand, counting down.
TTTGGAGCTCAGCTCAACAGACATACTGCTACCAAAAGCCAATAAAGAACATTATGTTGGATCTGCACATTTCATTTTATTTCAAATCCACACGACGAGAAAAAATGTCTTAACCGAATAATAATAAGCTCAGTCAATGCATGCATTTATGAATGTAATGTCTTAAAAGCTTTGTCAGGATTGTGTGAATAACATACTGGTAATTATTTTTTTCTCTTCCCATTAACAGGCCAGTCTGGTGTGCCAGGGTGTAAACAACCAGAGCTACATCTGTGAATCAGGCCATTGCTGTAAAGAGGCTCAGTGCTGCACCTACTTTTATGAAGTGTGGTGTGAGTTACCTTCTTCCTTTACATTCTGTCTTTACATTCTTTCTTTACATTCTGTCTTTACATTCTGTCTTTACCTTCTTCCTTTACATTCTTTCTTTACATTCTTCCTTTACATTCTGTCTTTAGATTCTGTCTTTACCTTCTTCCTTTACATTCTGTCTTTACCTTCTTCCTTTACATTCTGTCTTTACATTCTGTCTTTACCTTCTTCCTTTACATTCTTTCTTTACATTCTTCCTTTACATTCTTCTAGGGATGCATCGATAAATCGGCCGGCCGATCGATCGGCTCCGATTTCCTTAATTTGGGGAGATCGGTGATCGGCCGATCTTTAAATGAGAAGCCGATTTTATCTGCCTCAGCAAAGGTTGGAAAATCCTGAAAATTTAGGGTACATTTTGACCTTTTAACACCTGAAAATCGGTATCGGCCAAAATCGGAATCGGCAGGTCAGACTTTCTAAAAATCGGTAATCGGTGATCGGCCAGAAAATTGAAATCGGTGCACCCCTACATTCTTCCTTTACATTCTGTCTTTAGATTCTGTTTTTACCTTTGTAGTGGGCATGACCGTGTCCACTTTGATACACCTGTGTATGTTTGAACTGTTCCAGAGATGACCTTTACTGACCTCTCAGTAAAACAAGACATTTACTACAAATTATTCCATTAGTTGTAATCTGAGAATATAGTCACCAAAAGAGACTATTTCTATCTTTGATTTTATTCTAATGTAATCAAAAGAATAACTTTTGTCATTTTCATGATATATGTTATATGCTGTTATTCTTTAAATGTGAAACATCAATGTGTCATTTCTGCAAATGAAAAGGTGTCAAAGTTCAGCTAAAATGTCAAACTGACTTATACAGAAATTGTTTTTGTCGAGTTTCAGCTAAAACTCTCATCTAGCGTCTGAAAGTCTCTCACTCAGATACTTTTCCTAAACAATTTCCTTCTCTGCGCTGAATTTCACCTTGAATAGTGATAACAAGTGGACCAATGAAAAAGAGCCAAGTCTCACTCCTCTCGGATTCTCTTATTAAGTTCTAAGCTGTTGCTGGAACGGTAGAGTTTGCTGGGAACTTCAAAGAGATGTGAACCTTTCCCAAAGAGCTGGGGTACGTTTGGTCAAGAGCTAACGACCTTCGTCTTCAGCTAAGGACTGTTAACAGGCTGTTATGAGTCCACTTCGAACGAGCGTAAGCTCAAAACTTTGTTTATTCCTTCATGGAATAGTTATCTTGAAGTCAGAGGCCAGGAGCTGACGCATTTTCTGATGACCAACGCGAAACCAGGAGACGTTGGAAGGTAAACGAATAACCTGCTCGGAGGTACTGGTTCCCACAAGGACCCGTGCATCTGAAAAGCTACAAGGTCTTCTCTCTTACCGGGCTGTCGTCAAAAGGTAAAGAGCTGTTTACAAACGTACCTGGGGTTTAGCAGAAGTCGGACGGAAAGTGTCACTTTTGGTAACATGCTCAAGACCATTTCCTGTAAACCATCTCTCCATCTTTCCTCCTATTCTTTTCCCTCAAATTCTAAGCTGGAAACTAATTAAGTTAAAGAGCCCTCAGACTAAATATGTTTAACACCCTGTATTTAGGTCTGTTGTGTTGTAATTCAAGTGTGCTGACGTATTAAATTGAAAGAAAGTGAAATCATGTCAATCAAGTGTAATGGTGTTAATTTAGTGATTTATTTTAAATAAATGGTAGTGTCTTTGGCATACCAACTAAGTTAACGTGTCCATTGTCACTCTATGGCTTTATTTATTTATCCATCATAAAGATCACAGAAATATTGGGTAAACTGAAAAAGAAAAGAATCCGTGAAATTACTATTCAATCTGAATAAGTAAATTAATTAAGGATAAAGAGGTCAGCTTAATACTGACCCCTGTTAAAACCCTTTAGTTACATCTGGGTGGCACTATATGTGTTTAAAGACACAATATATGGTTCCCCTCGTGTTCCCTTCACCTTCTTCCTTTACATTCTTTCTTTACATTCTGTCTTTACATTCTGTCTTTACCTTCTTCCTTTACATTATGTATTTACATTCTTTCTTTAGATACAGTACTGGCTTTACATTCTGTCTTTAGATACTGGCTTCACATTCTGTCTTTGCATTCTGTCTTTAGATACTGTCTTTACATTTTGTCTTTAGATACTGTCTTTATATTTTGTCTTTACATTCTGTCTTTGCATTCTGTCTTTAGATACTGTCTTTACATTCTGTCTTTACATTCTGTCTTTAGAGACTGGCTTTACATTCTGTCTTTACGTTCTGTCTTTAGATACTGGCTTTACATTCTGGCTTTACATTCTGTCTTTAGAGACTGTCTTTAGATACTGTCTTTAGATACTGTCTTTAGATACTGTCTTTACATTCTGGCTTTACATTCTGGCTTTACGTTCTGTCTTTAGATACTGTCTTTACATTCTGTCTTTACATTCTGTCTTTACATTCTGTCTTTACATTCTGTCTTTACATTTTTTCTTTAGATACTGTCTTGACATTCTGTCTTTACGTTCTGTCTTTAGATACTGGCTTTAGATACTGTCTTTACATTCTGGCTTTACATTCTGTCTTTACATTCTGTCTTTAGATACTGGCTTTAGATACTGTCTTTACATTTTGGCTTTACATTCTGGCTTTACGTTCTGTCTTTAGATACTGTCTTTACATTCTGTCTTTACATTCTGTCTTTACATTCTGTCTTTACATTTTGTCTTTAGATACTGTCTTTACATTTTGGCTTTACATTCTGGCTTTACGTTCTGTCTTTAGATACTGGCTTTACATTCTGGCTTTACATTCTGTCTTTAGAGACTGTCTTTAGATACTGTCTTTAGATACTGTCTTTACATTCTGGCTTTACATTCTGGCTTTACGTTCTGTCTTTAGATACTGTCTTTACATTCTGTCTTTACATTCTGTCTTTACATTCTGTCTTTACATTCTGTCTTTACATTTTTTCTTTAGATACTGTCTTGACATTCTGTCTTTACGTTCTGTCTTTAGATACTGGCTTTAGATACTGTCTTTACATTCTGGCTTTACATTCTGTCTTTACATTCTGTCTTTAGATACTGGCTTTAGATACTGTCTTTACATTTTGGCTTTACATTCTGGCTTTACGTTCTGTCTTTAGATACTGTCTTTACATTCTGTCTTTACATTCTGTCTTTACATTCTGTCTTTACATTTTGTCTTTAGATACTGTCTTGACATGCTGTCTTTACGTTCTGTCTTTAGATACTGGCTTTACATTCTGTCTTTAGATTCTGTCTTTACATTCTGTCTTTACATTCTGTCTTTAGATACTGGCTTTACATTCTGTCTTTGCATTCTGTCTTTAGATACTGGCTTTACATTCTGTCTTTACGTTCTGTCTTTACGTTCTGTCTTTAGATTCTGTCTTTACATTCTGTCTTTACGTTCTGTCTTTAGATTCTGTCTTTACATTCTGTCTTTACATTCTGTCTTTACGTTCTGTCTTTACGTTCTGTCTTTAGATTCTGTCTTTACATTCTGTCTTTAGATTCTGTCTTTACATTCTGTCTTTACGTTCTGTCTTTACATTCTGTCTTTAGATACTGGTTTTAGATACTGGCTTTACATTCTGTCTTTACATTCTGTCTTTAGATACTGGCTTTACATTCTGGCTTTACATTCTGTCTTTACATTCTGTTTTTACATTCTGTCTTTACATTCTGTCTTTAGATACTGGCTTTAGATACTGTCTTTACATTCTGTCTTTACATTCTGTCTTTACATTCTGTCTTTACATTCTGTCTTTCCGTTCTGTCTTTCCGTTCTGTCTTTACATTCTGTCTTTACATTCTGTCTTTAGATACTGTTTTTAGATTCTGTCTTTACATTCTGTCTTTAGATACTGGCTTTAGATACTGGCTTTACATTCTGTCTTTACATTCTGTCTTTAGATACTGGCTTTACATTCTGGCTTTACATTCTGTCTTTGCATTCTGTCTTTAGATAGTCTTTACATTTTGTCTTTACATTCTGTCTTTAGATACTGGCTTTACATTCTGTCTTTACGTTCTGTCTTTAGATACTGGCTTTACATTCTGGCTTTACATTCTGTCTTTAGATACTGTCTTTAGATACTGTCTTTAGATACTGTCTTTACATTCTGGCTTTACATTCTGGCTTTACATTCTGTCTTTATGTTCTGTCTTTAGATACTGTCTTTACATTCTGTCTTTACATTCTGTCTTTACATTCTGGCTTTACATTCTGTCTTTACATTTTGTCTTTAGATACTGTCTTGACATTCTGTCTTTACGTTCTGTCTTTAGATACTGGCTTTAGATACTGGCTTTACATTCTGTCTTTACGTTCTGTCTTTACGTTCTGTCTTTAGATTCTGTCTTTACATTCTGTCTTTACGTTCTGTCTTTAGATTCTGTCTTTACATTCTGTCTTTACATTCTGTCTTTACGTTCTGTCTTTACGTTCTGTCTTTAGATTCTGTCTTTACATTCTGTCTTTAGATTCTGTCTTTACATTCTGTCTTTACGTTCTGTCTTTACATTCTGTCTTTAGATACTGGTTTTAGATACTGGCTTTACATTCTGTCTTTACATTCTGTCTTTAGATACTGGCTTTACATTCTGGCTTTACATTCTGTCTTTACATTCTGTTTTTACATTCTGTCTTTACATTCTGTCTTTAGATACTGGCTTTAGATACTGTCTTTACATTCTGTCTTTACATTCTGTCTTTCCGTTCTGTCTTTCCGTTCTGTCTTTACATTCTGTCTTTACATTCTGTCTTTAGATACTGTTTTTAGATTCTGTCTTTACATTCTGTCTTTAGATACTGGCTTTAGATACTGGCTTTAGATACTGGCTTTAGATACTGGCTTTACATTCTGTCTTTACATTCTGTCTTTAGATACTGGCTTTACATTCTGGCTTTACATTCTGTCTTTGCATTCTGTCTTTAGATAGTCTTTACATTTTGTCTTTACATTCTGTCTTTAGATACTGGCTTTACATTCTGTCTTTACGTTCTGTCTTTAGATACTGGCTTTACATTCTGGCTTTACATTCTGTCTTTAGATACTGTCTTTAGATACTGTCTTTAGATACTGTCTTTACATTCTGGCTTTACATTCTGGCTTTACATTCTGTCTTTATGTTCTGTCTTTAGATACTGTCTTTACATTCTGTCTTTACATTCCGTCTTTACATTCTGGCTTTACATTCTGTCTTTACATTTTGTCTTTAGATACTGTCTTGACATTCTGTCTTTACGTTCTGTCTTTAGATACTGGCTTTAGATACTGTCTTTACATTCTAGCTTTACATTCTGTCTTTACATTCTGTCTTTAGATACTGGCTTTAGATACTGTCTTTACATTTTGGCTTTACATTCTGGCTTTACGTTCTGTCTTTAGATACTGTCTTTACATTCTGTCTTTACATTCTGTCTTTACATTCTGCCTTTACATTTTGTCTTTAGATACTGTCTTGACATGCTGTCTTTACGTTCTGTCTTTAGATACTGGCTTTACATTCTCTCTTTAGATACTGTCTTTACATTCTGTCTTTACATTCTGTCTTTACATTCTGTCTTTAGATACTGGCTTTACATTCTGTCTTTGCATTCTGTCTTTAGATACTGGCTTTACATTCTGTCTTTACATTCTGTCTTTAGATACTGGCTTTACATTCTGTCTTTACATTCTGTCTTTAGATACTGGCTTTACATTCTGTCTTTACATTCTGTCTTTACATTCTGTCTTTACATTCTGTCTTTAGATACTGGCTTTACATTCTGTCTTTACATTCTGTCTTTACATTCTGTCTTTACATTCTGTCTTTACGTTCTGTCTTTAGATACTGGCTTTAGATACTGGCTTTACATTCTGTCTTTACGTTCTGTCTTTACGTTCTGTCTTTAGATTCTGTCTTTACATTCTGTCTTTACGTTCTGTCTTTAGATTCTGTCTTTACATTCTGTCTTTACATTCTGTCTTTACGTTCTGTCTTTACGTTCTGTACGTTCTGTCTTTAGATTCTGTCTTTACATTCTGTCTTTAGATACTGGCTTTAGATACTGTCTTTATGTTCTGTCTTTACGTTCTGTCTTTAGATACTGTCTTTACATTCTGTCTTTACATTCTGTCTTTACGTTCTGTCTTTACGTTCTGTCTTTAGATTCTGTCTTTACATTCTGTCTTTAGATACTGGTTTTAGATACTGGCTTTACATTCTGTCTTTACATTCTGTCTTTAGATACTGGCTTTACATTCTGGCTTTACATTCTGTCTTTACATTCTGTTTTTACATTCTGTCTTTACATTCTGTCTTTAGATACTGGCTTTAGATACTGTCTTTACATTCTGTCTTTACATTCTGTCTTTACATTCTGTCTTTACATTGTGTCTTTCCGTTCTGTCTTTACGTTCTGTCTTTACATTCTGTCTTTACATTCTGTCTTTAGATACTGGCTTTACATTCTGTCTTAACGTTCTGTCTTTACGTTCTGTCTTTAGATACTGGCTTTAGATACTGGCTTTACATTCTGTCTTTACATTCTGTCTTTAGATACTGGCTTTACATTCTGGCTTTACATTCTGGCTTTACATTCTGTCTTTACATTCTGTCTTTACATTCTGTCTTTAGATACTGGCTTTAGATACTGTCTTTACATTCTGTCTTTACATTCTGTCTTTACATTCTGTCTTTACATTCTGTCTTTACATTCTGGCTTTCCATTCTGTCTTTACATTCTGTCTTTACATTCTGTCTTTACATTCTGTCTTTAGATACTGGCTTTAGATACTGTCTTGACATGCTGTCTTTACGTTCTGTCTTTAGATACTGGCTTTACATTCTGTCTTTAGATACTGTCTTTACATTCTGTCTTTACATTCTGTCTTTAGATACTGGCTTTACATTCTGTCTTTGCATTCTGTCTTTAGATACTGGCTTTTCATTCTGTCTTTACGTTCTGTCTTTACGTTCTGTCTTTAGATTCTGTCTTTACATTCTGTCTTTACGTTCTGTCTTTAGATTCTGTCTTTACATTCTGTCTTTACGTTCTGTCTTTACGTTCTGTCTTTACGTTCTGTCTTTAGATTCTGTCTTTACATTCTATCTTTAGATACTGGCTTTAGATACTGTCTTTATGTTCTGTCTTTACGTTCTGTCTTTAGATTCTGTCTTTACATTCTGTCTTTAGGTTCTGTCTTTAGATACTGTCTTTAGATTCTGTCTTTACATTCTGTCTTTACGTTCTGTCTTTACGTTCTGTCTTTAGATTCTGTCTTTACATTCTGTCTTTAGATACTGGTTTTAGATACTGGCTTTACATTCTGTCTTTACATTCTGTCTTTAGATACTGGCTTTACATTCTGGCTTTACATTCTGTCTTTACATTCTGTTTTTACATTCTGTCTTTACATTCTGTCTTTAGATACTGGCTTTAGATACTGTCTTTACATTCTGTCTTTACATTCTGTCTTTACATTCTGTCTTTACATTCTGTCTTTACATTCAGTCTTTACATTCTGTCTTTCCGTTCTGTCTTTCCGTTCTGTCTTTAAATTCTGTCTTTACATTCTGTCTTTAGATACTGTCTTTAGATTCTGTCTTTACATTCTGTCTTTACGTTCTGTCTTTACATTCTGTCTTTACATTCTGTCTTTACATTCTGTCTTTATATTCTGTCTTTAGATTCTGTCTTTACATTCTGTCTTTAGATACTGTCTTTAGATTCTGTCTTTACATTCTGTCTTTACGTACTGTCTTTGGATTCTGTCTTTACATTCTGTCTTTACATTCTTTCTTTAGATACTGTCTTTAGATACTGTCTTTAGATTCTGTCTTTACATTCTGTCTTTACGTTCTGTCTTTAGATTCTGTCTTTACATTCTGTCTTTAGATACTGGCTTTAGATATGTACTGTCTTTACATTCTGTCTTTACATCCTGTCTTTACATTCTGTCTTTACATTCTGTCTTTACATTCTGTCTTTACATTCTTTCTTTACATTCTGTCTTTCCATTCTGGCTTTACATTCTGGCTTTACATTCTGGCTTTACATTCTGTCTTTACATTCTGTCTTTAGATACTGGCTTTACATTCTGTCTTTAGATACTGGCTTTACATTCTGTCTTTAGATACTGTCTTTAGATTCTGTCTTTACATTCTGTCTTTAGATACTGTCTTTAGATTCTGTCTTTACATTCTGTCTTTACATTCTGTCTTTAGATTCTGTCTTTAGATACTGTCTTTAGATTCTGTCTTTACATTCTGTCTTTAGATACTGTCTTTAGATTCTGTCTTTACATTCTGTCTTTACGTTCTGTCTTTAGATTCTGTCTTTACATTCTGTCTTTACATTCTGTCTTTACATTCTGTCTTTAGATACTGGCTTTACATTCTGTCCTTGCATTCTGTCTTTAGATACTGGCTTTACATTCTGTCTTTACATTCTGTCTTTACATTCTGTCTTTACGTTCTGTCTTTAGATACTGTCTTTAGATACTGGCTTTACATTCTGTCTTTACGTTCTGTCTTTACGTTCTGTCTTTAGATTCTGTCTTTACGTTCTGTCTTTACGTTCTGTCTTTAGATTCTGTCTTTACATTCTGTCTTTACGTTCTGTCTTTAGATTCTGTCTTTACATTCTGTCTTTAGATACTGGCTTTAGATACTGTCTTTATGTTCTGTCTTTACGTTCTGTCTTTACGTTCTGTCTTTAGATTCTGTCTTTAGATACTGGCTTTACATTCTGTCTTTACATTCTGTCTTTAGATACTGGCTTTACATTCTGGCTTTACATTCTGTCTTTACATTCTGTTTTTACATTCTGTCTTTACATTCTGTCTTTAGATACTGGCTTTAGATACTGTCTTTACATTCTGTCTTTACATTCTGTCTTTACATTCTGTCTTTACATTCTGTCTTTCCGTTCTGTCTTTCCGTTCTGTCTTTACATTCTGTCTTTACATTCTGTCTTTACGTTCTGTCTTTACATTCTGTCTTTCCGTTCTATCTTTACGTTCTGTCTTTACATTCTGTCTTTACATTCTGTCTTTACATTCTGTCTTTAGATACTGTCTTTAGATTCTGTCTTTACATTCTGTCTTTACGTTCTGTCTTTACATTCTGTCTTTAGATACTGGCTTTACATACTGGCTTTACATTCTGTCTTTACATTCTGTCTTTACATTCTGTCTTTAGATACTGGCTTTAGATATGTACTGTCTTTACATTCTGTCTTTACATTCTGTCTTTACATTCTGTCTTTACATTCTGTCTTTACATTCTGTCTTTACATTCTGTCTTTACATTCTGTCTTTACATTCTGTCTTTACATTCTGTCTTTACATTCTGTCTTTACATTCTTTCTTTACATTCTGTCTTTCCATTCTGGCTTTACATTCTGGCTTTACATTCTGTCTTTAGATACTGGCTTTAGATACTGGCTTTACATTCTGTCTTTACATTCTGTCTTTAGATACTGGCTTTACATTCTGGCTTTACATTCTGTCTTTACATTCTGTCTTTACATTCTGTCTTTAGATACTGGCTTTAGATTCCATCCATCCATCCATCCATCTTCTTCCGCTTATCCGGGGTCGGGTCGCGGGGGTAGCAGCCTAAGTAGGGAGGCCCAGACTTCCCTCTCCCCAGCCACTTGGAGCAGTTCCTCCGGGGGAATCCCAAGGCGTTCCCAGGCCAGCCGAGAAACATAGTCCCTCCAGCGCGTCCTGGGTCTTCCTCTGGGTCTCCTCCCGGTGGGACGTGCCCGGAACACCTCACCAGGGAGGCGTCCAGGAGGCATCCTAACCAGATGCCCGAGCCACCTCAACTGGCTCCTCTCGATGTGGAGAAGCAGCGGCTCTACTCCGAGTCCCTCCCGGATGACTGAGCTTCTCACCCTATCTCTAAGGGAGAGTCCAGCCACCCTGCGGAGAAAACTCATTTCAGCCGCTTGTATCCGAGATCTTGTTCTTTCGGTCATAACCCAAAGCTCATGACCATAGATGAGGGTGGGAACGTAGATCGATCGGTAAATTGAGAGCTTTGCCTTTTGACTCAGCTCTCTCTTCACCACGACAGACCGGTACAGCGCCCGCTTCACTGCGGACGCTGCACCTATCCGCCTATCGATCTCACGCTCCAGTTTTCCCTCATTCGTGAACAAGATCCCGAGATACTTAAACTCCTCCACTTGGGGCAGGACCTCCTCCCCGACCCGGAGAGGGCATGCTACCCTTTTCCGGCTCAAGACCATGGCCTCGGATTTGGAGGAACTGATCCTCATCCCGGCCGCATCACACTCGGCTGCAAACCGCTCCAGTGAAAGTTGTAAATCACGAACTGATGAAGCCAGTAGGACCACATCATCTGCAAAAAACAGAGAAGCGATTCTAAGGTCACCAAAACGGATCCTCTCAACACCTTGGCTGCGCCTAGAAATTCTGTCCATAAAAGTTATGAACAGAATCGGTGACAAAGGGCAACCTTGGCGGAGTCCAACTCTCACCGGAAACGAGCCTGACTTACTGCCGGCAATGCGGACCAAGCTCTGACACCGGTCGTACAGGGACCTAACAGCCCTTATCAAAGGGCCTGGTACCCCATACTCCCGGAGTACCCCCCACAGAACCCCCCGAGGGACGCGGTCGAATGCCTTCTCCAAGTCCACAAAACACATGTAAACTGGTTGGGCAAACTCCCACGCACCCTCCAGGACCCTGCTGAGGGTGTAGAGCTGGTCCAGTGTTCCACGACCAGGACGAAAACCACACTGCTCCTCCTGAATCCGAGGTTCGACTATCCGACGGACCCTCCTCTCCAGAACCCCTGAATAGACCTTACCAGGGAGGCTTAAGAGTGTGATCCCCCTATAGTTGGAACACACCCTACGGTCCCCCTTTTTAAATAGGGGAACCACCACCCCAGTCTGCCAATCCAAGGGAACTGCCCCCGATGTCCACGCGATATTGCAGAGTCGCGTAAGCCAACACAACCCTACAACATCCAGAGCCCTAAGGAACTCCGGGCGAATCTCATCCACCCCCGGAGCCTTGCCACCGCGGAGCTTTTTAACCACCTCGGCGACCTCAGCACCAGAGATCGGAGAACCCGACCCAAAGTCCCCAGGCTCTGCTTCCTCAGTGGAAGACGTGCCAGTAGGATTGAGGAGGTCTTCGAAGTATTCCGCCCACCGACTCACAACATCCCGAGTTGAGGTCAGCAGCACGCCACCTCCACCATAAATGGTGTTGGTCTCGTACCTCTTTCCCCCCCTGAGACGCCGGATGGTGGACCAGAATCGCCTCGAAGCCGTACGGAAGTCATTCTCCATGGCCTCTCCGAACTCCTCCCACGCCCG
>JBBPBX010077709.1:0-16804 GCA_038048925.1 Garcialebias charrua | reverse complement strand
TCCTTCATCCATCAACAGTCATATAAGTTGTGCGTGTGACTTATGCAGTGGGAGTGTGCATGACGTATGCAGTGGGAGGGAAGAGGGAGGGATTACTATAATGTATCCCCAACGTATTTTCCAAGTATAAACACTCAATGCGGTCGGTGACACACACGCAATTACGTCATCGCTGGGCTGCAGCCGCACGTCTTGCATGAAGTATAAACAAAGCTTTACAATGTTTGTTTATGTTTATGTTTAATGCTGTTATTGCTAGTATCACTCAGCCCTCTGTGAATTGCAAACAACCATCAGGGTGCTAACAATCCATCGTTTGGCTGATGGTCCTCCTTGATCATGTGAGCAGCTGGTTTCGGCTGTCTTCAGCAAACTGGTTGATCCACTGTGAGAGGGTGCTATTTATAAGACTGAGCTGAATACAGCATCTCAGACTGAGCAAGTCTTTCAGACGAAACACGAAACGTTTCTACATTTTTTTCTTTGTTGCTTAGTTTTTTTTTTAAATGTCCAGAGGCCCAGACTTAGCTTTTTTAGGTCCTTAATGTTGTTGTCTCGGGGGGACAACCATACTTTCTGACTGGAGGAGTAAGATGGTGCTAGGGAACGATGTCTGTCTGCAAATCTTTTGTTCTGTTCAGCAGTTCAGGGGAGAGCCATGTTGGTCTGTTGCCATATCCTTCAGCATTGATGGCGATACTGTTGGACGGAGGGGACAGCCATCTCTGACTCCTGGCTTGGAAACAAAGGGGGAGAGTAGCCCAGAGAAGCCTCAAAAGTCCAAATTCAGGGGCTGAAGAGGTTAAAAAGTTATGTGTGCTCAATCCATGTGATATGGTTGCTTCAAGAAGATGGGTTGTTATTCACAACACACCAGTGGTGTAGTCTATGTGATACTCAGGCATACGGAGTATACCCACTAGAAAAGCTTAAGAATTTCAGTATACCCACTTAAAAGTGCCCAATGACACATGACTTATCGTGTCATCGATACGTTAAATGGCAGTTGAACGCTTCCGAAACAATCTAACGGTATGCAACGCTGTACTTTGATACTGTTGCATAAATTCTCTAACATGATTTTAATACAAAGCCAACTGTTGTACAATGTTTGTTGTTCATTTATTCATATATAAACATAAGAAAAAAATTGGAAATGTTCAATACGCTTAAAAATCAAAATATATTAACGATTACATTGTACTAACCAGTGTACTTTGGTTTCTAAGCACAGTATAACCACGACAAAAATGTAGACTACACCACTGCAACACACCTGATAGCTGCTTCCAACTCTTGGCTGCATCTTTCAGTTTGGCCATTGGATTGTGGATGTAACCAGAGGTAAGGCTTACAGCGGCCCAAGGGCATTATAGAAAGACTTCCAGACTTGGGAGCTGAATGGTGGTCTATAGTCAGAGATTATGTCTAATGGGATACCATGGAGGTGTAACACATGGTAGATGAGAAACTGGGCAATTTTGAAGGCTGTAGGGAGTTTTTATAGGAGAACAAAATGAACAGATTTAGAGACGCAATCAATAATGGTGAGAAAGGTGGTATTACCTTCCGATGGGGGCAAGCTTGTCACAAAGTACAAAGCTATGTGAGACCAGGGTCTATCAGGAGTGGAAAGTGGTTGAAGAAGCCCAGTTGGGAACTGATGGATGGGTTTTATTTCTTGCACAGATTGGACATGTTGCCACATGCTCTTTTATGTCTGAACTAATCACCACCAGAAGTGTATTGAAGGAGTGAATCCGTCCAAGATGGCAGGTTAGCTTTGAGGTATGTATCCACTTGATAACTTGCCCCTTGATTGATCTTGGTACAAACATTTTACCTTGAGGACTGGACCCTGGACCATGTTCTGTCAACTTTCACTTGTCCCAAAGTGAAACGCCACTTGCAGGAGCTGCAACCCCTTCTCTTCTGACAACATTGTTTGGATTTTGCAGTACCAATTCTTTGCAGTCAAAGAGATTTTGTAAAAAATCATTGGAAAAAATTGGTAAATGTTGTCAGTGGGGAACATGCATTTGAGACATGCATGACCCTGACCATTTAGAATATATAATACAGTTACTGTATTTCATTTCTAAAACATAAACTGAGTCTGGAAAAATGTAAAAGATGGATAAAGGCCAGCAGTCTACCTCATGAGCAGCTGAATACAGCAGCGATTGACAGGAATTACCACTTGTTTGCCTGTACGACGGTAACTGCAAGTAAATCCTCTATTTTATGTTATAATTACATACTGTAGTATGCTAAATGGTTAAATTAATGGTTAATGCTTAAAGCTAGTTATGCTTTGTTTTTGTGTTTTAAATATGGATATTGCTATGGTGCATCTTCTAGTTGCATACATTTAGTCTTTGCTATAATAAGTAAACACTTTGATTTTGCACAAAATGTTTAAAAGAAAAAAGTTCTAGGTGTTGTCATCATTATATAGGAACATACAATGATGACAACACATAGACAAAATTAGTTCTCTGCATTTAACCCATCACACTTAAGATACACCCAAGTGGAGTAGCGGGCAGCTATATGTAAGCTGCCTGGGGAACAGTTATGGATTAGGTGTCTTGCTCAAGGAAACAACAACATGTGGGTATGGCTGGTAGTTGAACCTGTGACTTTCTGGTCTCAAGTTGGCTGCCCTACACCATCTCAGAATAATAGATTGTATGAAGTAAAATTTAGACTCAGTGCATACTGAATTTCACTGTGAATTATTGTCCTGTGTCACTCTGTGGCATGAAAACATACTGTAGTAACTATTTTAAGTTATTAGCAACTTTTTTTCCCCTGTCTTCTTTGACCCTTGTTGGATGATAAGGCAAAAGTGCCTCATCAAATGCCTCTGGCAATGCAATGAGCTTCACTACCTCCATTATTACAAATAACTTGTTGGTTTTTCGGAGGTTAGTTCTAGGGATGGGGCCGATCGGATCCAGTATCGATATTGGTATCCGATACCAGCATAGTTTCAGTATCTGGTATCGGTTTCAACCTGCCGATATTTCCGATACTTTCCAGATTTCAGAGAGGAAGTGCTTTGCACCATACTCTGTTACTTCTGTCTTAACATTGTGTGAGATAAACCCAAAGAAGACACTCTGAGCCTCACTGCAGTAACTCACAAATTAATGGCATACAAGAGACAGGTCTCTTCCACAGACATCCTTCTGACTCATGGTGCAAGGAACACTAGTCTAAAATACTGCTAAAGATTAGATTATGGGAAATGATCACAGTCTACTCCCCAGATTTTAGTTTTATTTTTGATTGTGGCACTATATGAGTTATAATTCTTGTTGAATTTGATCAACAGATACAGATTTAATCTATAATTGAACACTAATATACCGCAAAGCATTCTGGGTAATGCCGTTTTTTAGTTTCGTTTTTGAATAGTGGCACTATGAGTTGTAATTCTTGTTGGTTTTGATCAACAGATACAGATTTAAACAATACTGTACATTGAATTTACATTTATAAATTCAATGCATAGTTTAAATCTGTATCTGTTGATCAAAACCAACAAGAATTACAAGTCATAGTGCCACTATTCAAAAACGAAACTTAAAAACGGCCTTACCCAGAATGCTTTGCGGTATGTTAGTGTTCAATTATAGATTAAATCTGTATCTGTTGATCAAATTCAACAAGAATTACAACTCATATAGTGCCACAATCAAAAATAAAAATAAAAACTGGGGAGTAGACTGTGATCATTTCCCATAATCTAATCTTTAGCAGTATTTTAGACTAGTGTTCCTTGCACCATGAGTCAGAAGGACGTCTGTGGAAGAGACCTGTCTCTTGTATGCCATTAGTTTGTGAATTACTGTAGTGAGGCTCAGAGTGTCTTCTTTGGGTTTACCTTACACAATGTTAAAGCGGAATTCATAGAATTTTGTGCAACAAATGACTCTCACTTAAATAATTTTATTATTGCGGTCTCGTTTACCTCAACACTGATATTGGATCGGTAAAGTATCGGTATCGATCGATACCCAATTTCAAGATATCGGATCGGAAGTGAGAAATGTGGATCGGTGCATCCCTAGTTAGTTCACACTGGGTTACGTTTCTGCATGAACAGAGTGATCTCATGGTTCGTGTCATGTCACTTCCTTTTAAAGAGAACACAACAACAGTTACACTGGGAGGCTTCAGAGGCATAGGTACAGTACAAGGAGCACTATTAAATGCTAACCTACACTGTAAAATAAAACCCACACTTTTCCAGGTTACCCTCAAAGCTTTCGGAGGTACACTTGCAGTTAACCTTTACATTTCCTTTAATTGTTGTGACATTTGTTTGCTGACAACACAGTTGTTTTCCAAACAGAGCCACATAGCAAAGACATGCAAGACATTAACACTTTTATGACGTATATATGTGGGTTTGTGGGTTTTATTTATTATTTATTTTTCACCTCTTAATCACTTAGGCTGCCTTCACATATGTAAGCTATAAACTGAAAGTTATGCACCATAACTCATGTTCCCTGAAGGAAAGGAACAAGGTGCAACATACTTGCTATGGGAATTGCGCCCCCGTGTGATTACCTGAAGGAATACATTCACGCCTTTTACGGCAGGGGGCGTCACCCGCGCCAGAGGTACCGCCCTTTAGGTACTTAGGCGACTGACGCCCCTCCAACTGTCTCCAAAATTGCACTTCACCGAGCTTTCAGCATTGAAAAGGGCCAGCTATGTTGCACCTCGTTCCCTTCCTTCAGGGAACATGAGTTATGGTGCATAACTTTCAGTTCCCTTTCAGTTCGGTCTCTCGGTGCAACATACTTGCTATGGGAACGTAATTCATTCACGCCCTTGAAATGCTCAGTGAAATGCCTGTTAGTGTGAACGTCTGCCCTTGACCAGAAGGCATCTCAAAGCTACTTTCTATTGTGTATTAGAAAGAACAGCCTGAGTGACATCACACGCAGTAACATCCAAACTGTAGTACTTTGCAAAAGTGTTTAAAGAGCTCCAGTTCGCAGCAGCACAAATGTCTGCAACTGACACGCCCTTGAACAATGACCAGGAAGTGGCCAAGCCCCTGGTTGAGTGAGCATGGACTCCAGGGGGCACTTGTTGACCTTTGCTACCGTATGCCCTTTTAATGGCCTCCGTCACCCAATGTGAGAGGCGCTGTCTTGATAGGGCCTTTCCTGTAGCAGGTGCGGCAAAGCATACGAACAGTTGGTTTGTTTTTCTCCATTCGGCTGTTCTCTGCATGTAGATGCGTAAAGCCCTCACTGGGCAGAGAGCCTGTAGCCTTTCCTGTTCCTGAGTGAGGACAGGATCAGGCGGAAAGGAGGAGAGATCAAAGTCTAGACTCCTATGGTTCAGAGTCAAAACCTTGGGAGTGTATGCGGGATTAGGCCTTAGTGTGACCTTTGACCCGTCAGGGGCGAATCTGGTACACATTGGATGTACAGACAATGCATGGAGGTCACCCACGCGTTTCGTCGAGCAAAGCGCCAGGAGAAGAGCAGTTTTATAAGATAGAAGATCCATCTTAATCTCGCTCAGAGGCTTGAATGGCGGGTCGCAAAGAGCCCCCAAGACCAGGCCAAGATCCCAACCAGGGGTCAAGGTCCTGCTGGGTGGCTTAGTTCGAAGCATACCTTTCATATATCTCATTATGATTGGATGTGCTCCAGGAGTCCTGTGTCCCTAGCCCTCGTGACAGACAGAGATAGCTGCAAGGAACACCTTAATCGTTGAATAAGAACGACCCTTTTCTAGTAAGTCCTGAAGGAATGTTAGTAGTTGAGCCAGGTTGCAAGCATAAGAAATTATATTTCTTTCTGAGCACCAGGCTTCGAAGATGCGCCACTTTTGTGCGTATAGGGACTGTGTTGACCCGGCACGGGCATTTTGTATGGTTTTTACCACATTCTCAGGCAGGCCCGAAGCCATCAGCCTGTCCTTCTCAGCTAACAAGCTGGAATTAATTCCAGATCCTGGCCTAGGCAGCTGGACTGTGACTTCCTGTGTGAGTCTTTGAGGGTCAACCAAGTTGGGGAGTGGGCCTCCACGTTGATGTGTTAACAGACTTCCCTGATCGAGTCTCCTTGAAGACAGATGAAGTCCATTAATTTTATTAGATTGAGTCTGGACAAGAAAACTACTGTTTCCCTCCAGGATAGGATTTATTGAATTGAGGGGCTGCTGCTTTTGTAAACAAGCAGACCTGTCCAAATGTAGTCCCACCCAGTGGGGTACTAGTGTGTGGGGACAAGTTTGGTGCAGTTTTGTGAGGAAAAACACGTGCTGCTCTTCCAACGCTCGAGCGTTGTGTGTCCTTCATGAATAATAAAGGAGCAGCAACAACGTGTGAACATGGGGATGATCCTTTGTGGCCGGCAGACTCAGGATAATTTGTTGATAAGGAGCCCAGTTTCCTTTCAAAGTCATGAGGAAAATTTTGGTTCGACTCCGATTCTTTTCCACACACAGTAACGTGCTCACAGCCACTACTTTGAGGGTGTGAAAATTGTGTCTGCCTTGGGAGCCTCCGACGTGCTCTCCTGTGGTGTAAACCTGTCACGTGCTTGTCTGGTTAGTGTATTAGCCGGCCCCTTGCTCATGATGGAGCAGGGGCTGGGACACTTGCCCTTTCCCACCTGTCTCCGCGAAAGGTGTAGGGTCTATTCACAGACGCCTCTGGGTCTGTCTACTGGAGACAGGTCCTGAGGCACCCAGCTGGGGCTTATTGAGTAAGCTGGCGTCCCGTGAGCCGTGAGGGAGGGGGATGTGGCCCCTCCCTTTATGACGGCAGACAGACCAGAGAGGCCCGTACTGTTGACATTATTTGTGTTGGTGTGTTGTTGTTTTCATTATTTTTTTTGAACGTCAATAAAACAGGGATGTGCTGTTTTATGAACTTTATTCGTGCTTACGTGCAACGACATACATGATTTGATGTCACTCACTACAGGGAGAACATGGTTTGTGCATGCAACAGAGTTATCAGCCATTTGTACATTGCTACAAATAAAGTCTGAACAAGGTGCGAACATTCCCGTTACCTCGTGGGCGGGAGGCCGTCTGAAATGTAAACGTGGGCCTGGTTCATCAGGCACGTTTTTGGCGAGTGTCCCGGCTCGCCGAGGAGGCCCTATGCTTGCTCGCTTGGCGTGGGACAAACCTGTTTTTATTCCATGCGTGCTCGGAGTGAGATTGGCTCTGCGGGGGTCTTTGCCTAGGTTCCTCCTCATATGCTGTCCACTTCTGCGGTGGTGCACGCGTTGTCGAGCGGTGCCGCGGCTGTGCAGGTATGCTGCCAGCGGGTTCTCTGGGGGGGGGCGAAACTCCGACAGGGAATGCCCACCCTGAGAGCTTCAGCCTGCCTGCGCCTTTGGTCCAGCTTGGTTTGGATTCGTTCCAAATTCTGGCCAAAAAGTCCTTCTGCTTCTATCGAGTGGTGGAGAAAAGGCACCTTTTGTCCCTCCGGTAGATCCGTCAGCGTCATCCACAGGTGGCGGATCGCGATGACCACTTCCGCCATACCTCTGCCCTGAGCCACAGCAGCTGACCCCATCATGCGGAGGACAAAGTCTGTTGCTCTGCGGGCTTCGTCCAGTAATTCGGTAGCAGCTTGCTTATCCGAGGTTTCCTGCAGTTGTTGGAGTTTTTCTGAGAGGTAAGCTTGCATCATCACGGACGCGTTCATGGCGCGCGCCGCGAGTCCTTGAGCTCTGTAGCACTTCTCGAGAAGCGACGCTGAGGCTCTGCAAGCTTTGTTGGGGAGAGTCGGTTTTGTTCCTGATGACTTGGGAGCCAAGTGGGATGCCAGCGTGTCCTCGATCGGAGGCGCGTTGGCTAAACCCACCTGATCCATGCCTTCCACGTCGAGGAATTGAGAGAGAGGAAGGAGCATAGGTGCACGTGGATGAGGCCAGGTGCGGGTCAGTTCCGTGAGGAAGTCAGGGAAGACGGGCATCCTTTGCCTTGTTGCAGCCTGCTGTTTAGAATAAAAATAGTTCCCCGCCAGCCTCGTGACCTGTTGGCAAGGTGGGGGTTCCGGCCAGGGGATGTTCAACGCGTCTGCTGCTCTGTGGCACAGGTCAAACAGGGCCGGGACGGAGAAGTCCGTTTCAGGGAGTACAGGTACCGGGGTCCTGGGGAGGTCCTCTCCCGGATCCTCGATTTCTAGTTCTGGTTCCTCCGCTGAAAATTTGCCCGAGGCTGAGATGGAGATCTCGTCTTTATTCATCATGCCCCAGGTGTCGAATTTGACTGTTAGGTCCACTATGGGAGCAAGCGGGTCAAGGCTGTCGCCCCATTCGACGCGCGTGCTGTCGTGTAGAGCCATGTGTTCGAGCTCTGGTGTCGGAGTGAGGGTCTCCGTGGTGTCCGGGTCCAGTGGACCAGCTGAGCTTCCCATGGCCTTGGCCACGAGGTCCACCCGTTGCCGCAGCACCGCGTCCAGCATCTGGCTGCAGTGTGGGCAAGAGTCGGGCGCGTCCAGAGCTTGTCTTGCATGAAATATACCACCCAGGCAGACTGGACAGGCCTCGTGGGTGTCCGTCGCTGCGAGAGCAAATCCATAGCCACTGGGACAAGCGCGCGAGGTTGGGCTCGCCGTCCCGCTGGGTTTCCTTTGAAGTTTTGTCTTTCTCTTTGCCTTCTCCGGAGGCATGTCCGAGACAAGGCGAGCGAGACCTTCCAGAATCCTTTTTCTTCGTTGTTCAGGTGTCTCCTCCGTCGTGTCGCTTTTGCTGGCTAGCCCGCTAGTATGTTAGCCGGAGTAGCAGTCGTGGCGTAGTTATAACACCGTTGTAGCGAAGCAACCTGTAGGGAGAGGAGAGAAAAAGACTTTGAAGTTATAGAAATGTGCTGGACTAGCTTTCGCTAGTCCAGCAGTACGCAGGGAAAAATTCTCTGTGCGCTCTGTGCAGGGAGCGAGCTCACCTCAGGTTGAGCGATGGAGCAGCAGAGAAGTCCCGCGAAGAGAGGTAGTTCAGGTATTTGCGAGGTGAAGGCAAAAAAGAGACAGTTGGAGGGGCATCAGTCGCCTAAGTACCTAAAAGGCGGTACCTCTGGTGCGGGTGACGCCCCCTGCCATAAAAGGCGTGAATGTATTCCTTCAGGTAATTGCGCGGGGGTGCAATTCCCATAGCAAGTATGTTGCACAAGAGACCGAACTGAAAGGGAACCTGAAACCACAGATACAAAAATACAAGCAGCATTGGCCTCCCTGCAGGCCAAAACTCAGTCTCTCCTGATCTTTAACAGACAGTGAAGCCTCAGTAGGTGTGCCATGGCTAAATTTAAAGGTGATAAAATGATGAAATTAATGAGGCAAATGTACATCAATAATATCTAAGAAGCTTCATTTAACATGTCTGAGCATTACTGAATCACTGATAAATGAACCTGTCTTTTTAAATTGTACATTTAATGCTGTAGCCTATAGGGTGAAACTGTCAGAAATAGTTGCAGCTGTAGTTATCTGCATTGGAGGACACAGATGACAGAGCGAGGTGGAGGAGGATGACTCACTGTGGCGACCACTGAAGAGGGAAAAGCCGAGAGAAAAAGAAGAAGCTATCTGCATTGGGAAACTTTGATTTTCATAAAAAAATCCAGATTTTTTAAATAAACCCATATGTTATCAATGATAAACCAAAAGAAAAAAAATTAAGCAGACACTTCTAAATGCTCTATTGTGGTCTTCAAGGTGCACTTTGTCCAATCCCTGCCAATTTGTCATCAAAACCCCTACCTGTGGTCTATGCCCCAAGCAGCAAATGCTCCAGGATCATGAGAGTACTCAAACCCTTTACTAATTTAAAAGAGGGGATAGACTAAATGCATTTTTAAAACCTTGCTGGGGAGCTCCTGGTGGCCAAACCTTGACTTCCTGGGTTTGGCTGTGCCCAGCCTGAAGAAGCCATAAGATTTATCTCCAAACCAACGCAAAACTTTCTGGGAAAAAGTTTGTATTGATGTGATGTGAGCCAGGAAGCTGAGAAGCTTGGTCATCTAAGTGGAGCTCAAAGCAGAGCTGCTGCTCTTTTGCATCAAAAGTAGTAAGGTGAGGTGTTTTGGGGCATCTGATGTGAAGATATTTTGGTCACTTCCTCCTAAAGTTGGTTCAAGCCTTCCTTGTAGGAGACTCCAGGAAATACCCAGAACTTGCCTGAGAATGTCACGATTTATGGAGGTTGGACCCAGGAATGCAGAATGAACACATGGAGTTTGTCTTAAGTCAAGATTTCTTAACATAAAGGCTGATGTGGCAGCAACAACTTACAAAACATGCTAGGAGAACACGGAGGAGAACAGGATGTGGCATGAAACACCCACAATGCTAGACAGTAGGATGGATAAAAGTGGAAACACCTGGCAAAATGACAAGAGGGGACAGGTGAGAATGGGCAGGGCAAGAACTGAGGTAGGAACTGAAGACCACAGAGTGGTGAAGGCTGCGCAGAAGTCTGTTGGAGTCAGTCTCCCCACCATCACAGACATCTACACCTCCAGATGCAGGAAGAGAGCCACCTGCATCATGAAGAACCCCACTCACCCAGCACACACACTTTTCCCCCACTCCCCTCAGGCAGGAGGTTGAGGAGCATCAAGTGTAGAACCACTAGACTGAGGAACAGCTTCTACCCTGAGGCTGTTAGACTCATTAATCCCTAACCAGACAAAGCACTGTAATGCCACTTTAATTGGTGATATGTGACTTATCTGTGCTGCTGATTATCCATGCTGCTGATCTCTTACCTTTATGCTGCTTATTCATACCCATCTAAGGTATTCACAACAAACTCATGTTCGGGCTGCTGTTTCATATAACATATTATTTTACATTAGTGTTTGGCATATCCAAAATCCAAGTGACATGTGGTGAGGTTTGTGACAGGTGAGGCTGACTCATCTGGAATTGGATGTTCACATATATGAACCCAAAATAGAAGCTTATATTTCAATTTAGCCTTTTTTAAGGCATCTACTTATGCTTTAATCAACTCCATACTCCTGTCTTTTTAAATAAATAAAAATAAAAAAACATATATTATCTTACTTTTATTTTAAGATGAATGAGTTTGGAACAATTATTATGAGTTTAGAAAAATCCTTAAGTTTAGAGATATGATCTTCCATTTTGTCTGAACAAATTTAAACGAGTGTACAGTTTGGTACACCCCCCGCCACTCTGTGTAACAGAACAATGCACAATGGGGTGACTGAGGTTGAGTGTGTAGTGGGCATGACCGTGTCCACTTTGATACACCTGTGTATTTTTGAACTGTTCCAGAGATGACCTTTACTGACCTCTCAGTAAAACAAGACATTTACTACAAATTATTCCATTAGTTGTAATCTGAGAATATAGTCACCAAAAGAGACTATTTCTATCTTTGATTTTATTCTAATGTAATCAAAAGAATAACTTTTGTCATTTTCATGATATATGTTATATGCTGTTATTCTTTAAATGTGAAACATCAATGTGTCATTTCTGCAAATGAAAAGGTGTCAAAGTTCAGCTAAAATGTATACAGAAATTGTTTTTGTCGAGTTTCAGCTAAAACTCTCATCTAGCGTCTGAAAGTCTCTCACTCAGATACTTTTCCTAAACAATTTCCTTCTCTGCGCTGAATTTCACCTTGAATAGTGATAACAAGTGGACCAATGAAAAAGAGCCAAGTCTCACTCCTCTCGGATTCTCTTATTAAGTTCTAAGCTGTTGCTGGAACTGTTGAGTTTTGCTGGGAACTTCAAAGAGATGTGAACTTTCCCAAAGAGCTGGGGTACGTTTGGTCAAGAGCTAACGACCTTCGTCTTCAGTAAAGGACTAATAACATGCTGTTATGAGTCCACTCCGAACGAGCGTAAGCTCAAACTTTGTTTATTCCTTCCTGGAATAAGTTTATCTTGAAGTCAGAGGCCAGGAGCTGACGCATTTTCTGATGACCAAGCGGAACCCAGGAGACGTTGAAAACGTAAACTAGAACCAGCTCTGACGAACTGGGCCTGAAGGACTGTGCATCTGAAAGGCTGGTGTCATTTTTTTATCAGACTCGTCGTCGAAGGTAAAGAGCTGTTTACAAACGTACCTGGATTTCAGCAGAAATCTGATGAGAAGTGTCACTTTTGGTAACATGCTCAAGACAATTTCCTGTAAACCATCTCTCCATCTTCCTCCTACCTCTCCTTTCCCTCAATTCTAAGCTGGAGGTGGAACATCTGGAGAGTTGGTGCAAAGAGAATAACCTTCACATGAATGTGAAGAAGACGAAGGAGATGATTGTGGACTTCAGAAGGAACAAACACACCCACACCCCACTGTATATAGGTGGATCTGCGGTGGAGGTGGTCTCCAGCTACAAATACCTGGGTGTACACCTTGAATGATAACCTCAGCTGGAGCAATAACACCACCAGCCTGATCAAGAAAGGTCATCAGAGACTCTACTTCCTCAGACGGCTGAGACGAGCCGGTCTGAGAAGCCCAGTCCTCACCTCGTTCTACAGGTGTGCAGTGGAGAGCGTCCTGTGCTCCAGCATCAACGTGTGGCATGGAGGCTGCACAGTTGCAGAGAGGAAAGCTCTACAGAGAGTGGTGAAGGCTGCACAGAAGTCTGTGGGAGTCAGTCTCCCCACCATCACAGACATTTACACCTCCAGATGCAGAAAAAGAGCCACCTGCATCATGAAAGACCTCACTCACCCAGCACACTCACTCTTTGCACCACTCCCCTCGGGACGGAGGTTGAGGAGCATCAAATGTAGAACCACTAGACTGAGGAACAGCTTCTACCCTGAGGCTGTCAGACTCATGAATAAATAAATAATAAGAATAAACACTGCAAAATGTCACATCATGCTGATGCTGATCTGTTTCTTGTTGCTGCGTTCATCTGTGACCATCTGCTCATGTTCGTGCTGCTGTTTATAATGATGTTTTTCTACTACATTAGGGCTTAGTGTATTACTAGCTGATGTCTCTCTTAGTTAATCCTAGATGTTATTATTGTTTTTCTCTTGCATTTGTTGTTGGATGTAACTGGGACCCTGTGTACATAATCTCGTTTTCAACACATGTACTACATGCGGTGCAAATGACAATAAATTCTCTCTGACTCTGACTCTGACTCTGACTCTGAAACTATTTAAGCTAAAGAGCCCTCAGACTAAATATGTTTAACATCCAGTATTTATGTATGTTGTGTTGTAATTTAACTGTGCTGACGTTTTAAATTACAAGAAAGTGAAATCATGTCAATCAAGTGTAATGGTGTTAATTTAGTTGATTTATTTTAAATAAATGGTAGTGTCTTTGACATATCAACTAAGTTAACGTGTCCATTGTCACTCTATGGCTTCTGTTTTACTTATCCATCATAAAGATCACAGAAATATTGGGTAAACTGAAAAAGAAAAGAATCCGTGAAATTACTATTCAATCTGAATAAGTAAATTAATTAAGGATAAAGAGGTCAGCTTAATACTGACCCCTGTTAAAATCCTTTACATCTGGGTAGCACTATATGTGTTTAAAGACACAATATAGGGTCTCCCTCATGTTTTCTTCATCTGGTGGTCCTGTACGAGTTTTCTGAAAGTTTATTGATAAATCTGTGATCTCTCATGAACTTGAAACGTTATGTTGGCATGATTATTCCAATTTTTGGACTCTGAAGGTGATAATTTTTGGCTGAGGTGTTCAAGACAGGCAGATTCTGCATGTTTTTATCATTTGAAGCTGAGAGATTATTGTTTGTTCAACTCTTTTACATGCTGTTGGAAGCTTTTAGGTGAGGTTTTGTCAGCCCGTGGTCTGTGGGGGTTCTGGTTCCGTTCGGCCCAGTTCACGCACAGACTCCGGTACAAAGCTTTGTTGACCGTCGAGTCAAACTGCCTGAAAAGCTGTTAACATCTGCAAGATTGCTGTGTGTGGTATTTTTGCATGTTAGAGCAGGTCGAAAAAGCATATTACTGTTGGAACGTTGTCGGCTGGGTTTCAGACCCGTTTCCTGCTCCATTAAAAAGTGGACCGGAACCGACCTTGAAGTGGCTCCGAGCGAGTCCGTGTTTGTTCTGCAGCTGCAGTGCTGGGTTACTGAGCGTAGCTAAGTTGTGCCTGTTTTAATTGTGATTGCCACGTTTCAGAATTTTGGGAAGTTAATTTGAAGCGTTTGAGTTGTTTAAGAGTCTATAAAGTTGCGTTCTATTGTGCTAAGGTAACGTTAAAGGCGACGTGTACACGTTTGTTTATGAGCTGTGATTGGATAAAACGAGAGCTGTGAGCTGTCAATCACTCGTAGCGAGCGCTGATTCGCTGTAGTGGGAACGCACGCCGTTGCGACCAACCCACTTTGTCGTCATTTCCGGTACTGCATTGGTCGAAGGTAAGAAAACTACATTCACCATGAATGCTTGGGAATGAACTGCAAGCGTTGTGATTGATTGGTTGACGTCACGTATCTGTTTAGCGAGCTCCGCCTCGCTCAACGGAAGCTGGTGACGCGCTGCGTCGACCCGCCTATTTTTGTCGTCATTTCCAGGTGCACTTTGGGTGACAAGCAGTCACACTCACAGGACAAATGGAGATTTCACTGAAAGTTTAAAGAAAACTAATTTGAAGCCATCTAAACTGTCTAACCACATAAATTTGTCTCTGACAAGAACGCGGTTCGAGCGTTTATCACGGATACACTAGGAACTAAGGTTGTTTTTAGTTTAAATACTGAATAGAAAAATCAGTCTCCCCGTGATAACATTAAGACTCAAAGCTGCCCCCTGTTGGTTAAAAGACGTTGACAGATGAGTTTTCTCAAAAACATCATAAAAAAGTCGGCATTTTTATGATGAATTACCAGCTCTAAATTTGTTCTGTACACAAACAATAACTCCTGTTTATTTTAAATAAATTATTTGGAATAACAGAGGTACAGACAAACATTTTTGCTTATTTTAAATACAAAATAATTTAAAATAACAAACAAAAGTACAGTTTTCACTCCAGATAACTGCAACTTTTTTTTCTTTCTCTTCCTTCTCTCTGACACATCATCTTCCACAGTTATCCTGTGTACATTTAAACTTTCCTGTTTATTTCAAATAGTGAAAAGTTTAGAGTAACGAATACAGAGCATCTTTTATTTTTATTTTCACTGAAAATCCAGATAAAAGATGGCAGGCACACAGGGTGAGACCCCTGACACCACGGATACGGGGCAGCCTGTGCCAACTGAGGGCCACGACCCGACCAAAGCAGATTGGATCGAACGTGCCTTATTTTCGCTCACAGGGTCCTTCACAAATTACCATGAAGAGACACAGTTGATGGAGGAAGCAGATGTGGACAGAGCATTAAAAACTGTAACAGCTGGAGATAAACGTTTGGCTAAGTTGAGCCTTCTGTTAAAGGCCAAGCTAGACTTTGAAACTGCTGTACGCCGGGCTGTCTCTACATCATGTTTAACAGCACAAATGGAGGTTGCCACTTTACAGCAGGAGGTAAAGAGTTTAACACAGTCGAGTATTGGCAGCGCTGAACAAACGCGTAGTCTCTACGAAGAATGCACAGTGTTAAAAAGGGATTTTGAACAATCACAAGATGATTTGGAAAAATGTGTGGTGGAGAAGGATAAGTATTACCATCAGTACAAGTCGCTTCAGGCGGATTGTGGGGAGGCACGAGACGCGCTGGACAAATGCACGGACACCCTGGAATCATTATCACTACGGTACACAAGGCTGCAAGATGATTATAGAAAATCACAAGAGCAGCACATGATGTTACAACGTGAGAATGAAGGGTTAAGGGTCCAACTGAACAGTTGTAGAATAGAGCGTGCATCAGCAATGAACAAACTCTTTGACGAAGAGAGAAAATGTTTGGATCTCATGAGTAAACACCTTGAGAATCCACCGCCTCCGCCGCCCCCTCCCATACCTGATGACCCACTCCCTCCTCCACCGCCCCCGCCCATGCCCGATCCACCCCCCCCACCTCCACCTCAACAGACATTTGCTGGGACAACCCAATGGCAGGTACCTACGTACCCCATGTCTACAGGTGTACCTGGTGCGCAGATGGGTGGGTATATCACTATTAATGGCTCTCAATTCGCTGTCCCAATAGAACGACTCCATAAAATTTCCCAGTTCGTTCAACGTTTTGAGCCAGGGCAATATGGTTCGACTGAAACCGATACCTATCTGAAAGACATTGAGTTTAAACTGGCATGCTATCCGAACGCTACGGTTGACGATAAAATCAGTTTGATCAAACTCACCACAAACAGGAAAGTGCAGCACTTCATTGCGCGTCAACCAGTCGCAATTTTGAAGGATTACAAACTTTTCTGCGAAACTCTACTGCAAGAATATGCTCCTCGCATGGGAGACGTTGGCTACCAAGCCGCATTGAAAATCACTCAGGGGCAGAATGAACATCCAATCCCATATTATGACAGACTTTTCGAAGCCTTTTTTGGTGATCGGAATGAGCCAGGGATGGAGGATGAACGTGATTTTAAGTTTCTTTTTATGAACAATCTATATTCAGAGATTGGTTCAACGGCCAACCTCATGGCCGACTACAGAGAAAAAACCATGCGTGAATTAAAGGAGTGCGCTATACGTGTTTTTGAAACATACAAGCGACACAAGAAACCCGTAGAAGTGTATCCAGGTGAAAAGGTCAAATACCAAACGCTAGACCTTGAAGGAGCAAGAGCGCCAGCTCACTCTTTTAAGGAAGGCGAGAATAAACAAAATTTCCAACCTGACAGACCGCAAAATGAAGGGT
>JBBPBX010077708.1:0-12767 GCA_038048925.1 Garcialebias charrua | reverse complement strand
TATGGATTGATTGAAGTACAATGGATGGATAATGGATGGATGATGGATGGATGTATCTATCCATTGTTTGTCTTATGATAATGTATGAAATATTTTCTCCACAGATGAGTCTGTACGAGTGATGTTTGATTCTAACCTCAGTTTATGTTTCAATCAAACATTGAAGTTTTTTTCCCCTCTAGCCAAAGGAGTATCACGACATGTCATTTAAAAAGTCTGAACAAAAAAGCTTTTTTCTGCTCTTGCCTTGACTACTTTAAAGCACTGTGCTTGGTGTTTGTCTCGGCTCCATT
Source organism: Garcialebias charrua (assembly GCA_038048925.1). NCBI lineage: Eukaryota > Metazoa > Chordata > Actinopteri > Cyprinodontiformes > Rivulidae > Garcialebias > Garcialebias charrua. Next base: position 12,474 of record JBBPBX010077708.1, on the reverse strand, counting down.
TGATTCAAAACGCCTCAGCTAGACACATTTTCAGGACCAAAACCATTTTCACTTTTTCTCTTTGCCCTTCAGCTCTCTGCTGTTTTCATATTGTTCTTTTAAAATCTTTCTTTTCAGCACAGAAAGCCTTTAATGACCTTGGTCTTTTTCTACAAAGATACAGACCGTTTGCCGTGATGTAAGTCTTTATTGTTAGCACCCTGCTAACAGTTCCCAGGTCAGTTCAGAACAAAAACGGGTCTGCCTTCTCCATTATAGTCAGTTTTTATTAAAACTCACTGACAGCTGAAAGGCAGAATGAACCTGCATTAAACCAAACTTGAAAACTTTTACTTTTTTGCACAAACCTTTGGAAACATCTGATATTTTAAAACATTTGTTGTTGTAATGATTAGAATTCAAATTATACTTTCACTACTAATTCGCATTAAACCAACTGTTTAGTAGTTCAGTTTTTTTACGCCCATCCAAAGGCGGATGTATCATGATATAGTCTGTGAACTTTCGCTTTTAACTTCTTGTTAACCAGTAACTTCTAATACGCTAGACAACGTGTCACATAATCTTTTCAACACCCCAGCTGTACGGTTAAGGTCACAATTCAAGGTCAAACGTTATACTGTACACAGTCTATATTTATCTGGGTCACAACTTCTGAACTGCTTAAGACAATTTAACAAAACTTTATACACGTTTGAGTTGGCACGTGACGCAGTTGATAGAGTTGCCCCCTCATCAAGAAGGTTGCCGGTTCAAATCCTGGCTGGGGGCATTCTGGGTGGAGTTTGCATGTTCTCTCCGTGCATGCATGGGTTATCTTCGGTACTCCGGTTTACTCCCACAGACCAAAAACATGCATGTTAGTCTGATTGGTAACTCTAAATTGTCCCTAGGTGAGAGAGTGAATGGGTTGATTGTCTTGTTTGTCTCCATGTGTCCCTGTGATGGACTGGAGACCTGTCCAGGCTGTCCCCACCTCTCACTTAGTGACAGCTGGATATGGGCACCAGTGACCCAAGTGACCCAAAAGGAATAAGTGGGTAAAGATAATGGATGGATGGATGGATGGGCATACACTTTCGTACTACCACTAGGCAGCATGTCACTCCATCTCAAATTTCAAGATCATAAATCAAGGTCAACGCTTATACAAGGTCTTTGCTTGTCCGAGTCATTGCTATAGATTACTGAATAATAGTTTGTTGACAGATGTGTAATGTGCTGTATGTGGTACGCTTGTTGCAATATGATTAATGCATAATTATTATTTAATAATATATTTTAAGGTACTGATTATTTTGTCTTTTAAATTGTGAGGTATAGCATAATAATAATAATATCCTACATTTTGACTTATGTCTAACAGAACTGTTTGTTCTTTCTGTAAAATGCTCCATCAGTCCCTGAAATAGTGGCTGTCAGGCTATTGTTACTGTTGACACTTTTACCTCTCATTGATATTCAGCTGGAAGTGACTCACTGGTGTAGCTGCCTTTGTATCGGAGATGTTTAGTGTAGTTTCTGTCGTAATTGCAGCTGCAAGAATTATGCACTTGGAAAAAGAAAATCATGACAGCATGTTCCAGACAGACGACAAAAACTGCGGAAAAACAATGAAACTGTGACACCCAGACAAAAACTATAAGTACAGTCTCAAAAAAATGACCGTCAAGATGAATCAACACTGAACATTAGAAGCGTAATCAAACATCTATTCACTGCAAAGCTTTTTTCACAATACAGACCGAAAAGAAAATGTTTAGCTATGTGCAGAGGAGGGCGCAACACTTGATTACAGCTTGTTGAATGTAGTTCACATTATGAACACTTGTGTCAATCGTAAAAAGGTGCAACTTTCTCTACAGTTCGTCAGTAATTAATCCTAATATGTCATAAATATTATAGCCTACTGTGGATTCTTTGGTCATGTATGCTCCTCACAATCTGTCCTTTCTTTGTAGGATTTTCACATCTTTTGCCGTACTTCTACGTCATTTACTTCACCGTCTTGTTGATTCACCGAGAGGCCCGGGACGAGAGACAGTGCCGCGCCAAATATGGACTAGCCTGGGACACCTACTGTCGTCGTGTCCCCTACAGGATCGTCCCGTACGTTTACTGAAAAGGACAGCACACGAGAAATAAAACTGACGCACAACGTTCTCTCAGCTCATATTTATTGAAAAAGTAAATCCAGCTTGTCAACACATTGACCAAACGTCGTAGCTGCTACTTGTACTTTGAATCTGCACAATGAGATTATGGTCCTGTCTACACTACTTTAGAAATGGATAATTTTACAAAATGGGTTCTAGACAGGGAAAGGCATGAAATGTCACCCTCGGGTATTTTTTGCCAAAACTGTACTTTTTGAAAACCTCAGATCTAACCTACAAACCCAGGGCATTTTCTTCTTGTGTTCACTGTTGCCAATTTAGTGACCTAAGGTTATTATGGTACAGTGTTTCCCCTACCATTATACCAGCAGGGCGCCATACCCTGTCAACAGAACTGAGCGCCCTGCCTACAGAACTGAACCCGCCCCCTGTTGACAACTGCCAGCACTGAGGTAATGCCAAGCTAGCTGCATGCAACACAGATGTGTCTCCGTCTCCACTACACCCCAACAACCCCATCCACAAAAATCATGGAAGAGGTGAGTGCCCTGCCAAGGCAAGTAATCCAGGGAAAACACTGTGGTAGAATTAAGGCTTATATGGGGGAGTGGTGGCGCAGAGGTTAGAAAAGGTGAGCCTGTGATCGGAAGGTCGTCGATTTGACTCTCCAGACCAACAACATCAAAATGTGGGTGGGAAAGTTGAAGCAGCCACACACCTGCCTCCACCCTCATTTACCCCACTCGGGGCCCTTGAGCAAGGCCCTTAACCCCTACCATCTGCTCCTCTAGACACCCTAGATAGCAGCTCTCTGCTCCACACAGAGGGCTGTGGTAGCTCAGCGGTTGTGTCAGGAAGGACATCTGATGTAAAAAATAATTGCCATGTCTTCAAGTGAGTTAGTTTGCTGTGACGACCCCTGAGGAAGGAAGCAGCCGAAAGAAGTGACTCTTAAAAAAACTAGCTACAAGTATTTTTTTTCTTATACTATTGAAGACTTTTGGAGACTCTGATGTGAAACATGTACAATTCTTACTTTTCTCAGTGGCATGGGCATGTCTGCCACTGGCCTTTCCCGCACCCCAAAGCACTCAGACTAGCTAGGATTGCAGCACTAGTTTTCTTTGCATTTAACACCCATATGTAAACTTTATGCATTTGCTTCATGCCTTGTTTCCTGTTTTTGGTGTATTTTTGTGGCAGTGTTACAGCACCACAAGCAGGCCTGGTGTAGCTACTACAGTGTTTTAGGTTGTTTTTAGTGTTTCCATGTGGATGAAAACATTTTTCAAAATTTACTGTGTACAAGAGTCTATTTTAAAAACACCTATTAAAAAGATTGTTTTAGAAAAACTACATTTCTGTGTGGACAAGGCCTTAGTTTCTTGGGCACAAAGCCATAATGAACATGTGTGAAACAAGCTGCTACGTCATTGTTTTTGAAAAGCTCTGAATTTAAAATCCACATACGTGCACCAGAAACGATGCTTTTGAAAATCCATTTTCCTCTCCAAAACTTCTGTGTGTGGACAAGAGGCGCAACGGAGCAGAAAGTCACTGTTTAAAAAAAAAAATCTAAAGTAGTGTAGACGGGGCAGCCCTATTTTTTAAATAACTGATTTGAGAAGTTGAACAAATCTGTAATTATCTGTGCTTTTTTTTAAATATCAAAACTACTATAGCATTTGTATTACATTATTCTGATTACCGGTAAGTGTATTGTTGCCTTTAATAAACATTTGAATTTGAATACAGAATTTTAGAGTCTTGTTTTTTGTTTATTTTACACCTTTTTACATTCTCCAGGTATTTTTTTATTTTATATTTTTTTTTTCACCCTGTAGCGGTCACATTCTGTGCAGTTGGCAGCTAACAGCCTTTCAGCATCCTAGTGAATTAATGGATGCAGAACCTGTTGGATTTTCCGTTAGGCTTCGGTTTTGAATCAACTCGGCTCTAAACTCCTCCTGAGAGTAAAACCTACGTGTACATTAAAGCAGGTGAGGCTCATGGCAGGTAAAACAGTCTCTGAGTAACTGTTCACTTTGTCGATAACCTTCCATGGCAGCCTGTCGGTATGACCTCTTGTGGCTCTAATGCTTCAGTTTGTTTCTGACCTTTAGTTTTTTCCTTCACACACTGAAAACTCTTCTGTAAACAGGCAAAGCAGCATTATTTAGAATGACGTGCCCCTTTTCCATTAAAATTCACCTCACATTTTCTCTGTAAAATACGCTTCTCTCTCACGGGGTAGGACGTGTGCGAGCAGACAACACAACTCTCCACTGGTGCACTTTTCATTTTTCACCTCTTGTGGCTGTTTACCGTGCAGTTAGCCTCTGGCCCCGCCCCGCCTACACTGCATTTTCTCGTTTTTCATACACAAGTACTAATTAGGAAAGTGCTTATATAATGGGTCAATGACTACAGGATGTCTACATTTCTTTTTTTTATTTCCAGCTCCCCGGGCGCTTTCGGGCTGCTCACTGCACCACCTGGTGGTGGTTGGGTTAAATGCAGAGACGAATTTCGTCTGTGTATGGGAAACATACACAGATGACAGACAAAGACATTATTATTATTTTATGTTTATGCTCAGGATCGGCTGAATTAAGCTAATGTATATATTTTTCTTAATATTCCCCACCACAGAAAGGCAAAGGGAACGCAACAATGATTTTGTTAGTGTCTGTGGTGTGTGTCTGTTAGCAAAATATATTTTGAAGCACTGTATGGACTTTGATGAAACTTTCACGCAGTAATCAATGAATGTACCTCTACAACTGGTTAACTTGTGAAAGTCAGTCCAATTCAAGATGGCTACCAAAACTAATCGACCTGAGCAGGTACTCAAACTATTGCAGGTTAGTCAGGTTTACAGTGATTGTGCTAAAATTGTGTGTGGTGATAGCTGAGACTCGTCCTTGTCACGTACAGGTAGTCCCCGACTTACGAGCGCTCTGACCTACGAGGTTCCGGACTTACGAGCTGGCGAATTTTTGGAAAAAACGCAAAAAATACCGAGTTTTTCTGTGTTTTTTCACCACAGTTCGTTAGCTAAACATGTGGACACACGTTTCCGATCATTTTTATGCACTCGTAAGCAGTTTTTCGATGAAAAACGAGTGTTTGTAGTCGCGCTAGCAAAACCGTTCCAATTTACGAGCGAAATTCCGGACTTACGAGACACGTGGCGGTCGTTCCGAATTACGAGATTTCCGTGTTACGAGCAACTCGTAACGGATCTCGCTCGTAAGTCGGGGACTACCTGTACTCTGAGTGCTTCACTTTGTGTGACATCTTTGCTTAAAATGTTAGCATCAAGTGTTCGGAGTTCACCAAAATGTACCATGAATCAATCATCCGATTTTATTGAAACTCTCAGAAAGTCACTAATGGGTTGACATCTACAAATGAATGTATTTTAGGCTCAACCCAATTCAAGATGGCTGCCACACTAAAGCGATCATCGAAACACAAAAATAGCCATAACTGTCAATTTTACAGATATTGTGCTAACTATGGTGGTGGATAACTATCATCCTTAACACATACTTTGTACTTTGACTGCTTCACATTGACCAAATTGTTGTTTGTCTTGTCATAAATTGCCAAGTTAGTCTGTTACCAAAATATCTCCTGAACCCCTTAATAGGTTACAATGTAACTCTCAGACATTAATTACAGGATGTTCACCTACAATTGATTAACCTTTAGAGTCAACTCAGTTTAACCCTCCTGCTGCTCGTGGCTCATTTTAATCCCATGGCAGCAGGAGGTTAAGATACATATCTGCCAAAGCTGATCAACATTTGCCAACACAAAAAATGGCAATAACTTAGTTAATTACAAATACTGAGTTAGTTTAGTGTGGTAGTAACTGGGAGTCATTCACACCGCGTTTAAGATATATCGCATGAAACTGTGCATAATATTTATTTCAAGGTTTAACCAAAATAGCTATTACTTCTCAGATTATCTCCATTTAAAATTCTGGCATGAAATGCAGCATTCCTTTCAGGAAAGTAAAGTTTTAAATAATTTTATTTTTGTATCTCACACTTTAAACGTCCAAGCCAACACATAAACTGTCTAAACAGACCATCACACATGCTCACACTAAAGACTAATTAAAATTACCAAGTATCTTGTATCTATTTATTGCCTATTTCTATTAAATTATTTGTTTTCCATTAAAATATAAGGGTTTAATTGTGTTGTTCTTTGTACAGTGACAATAAATTTGATTCTGATTTTTGGACAGTGAGGAAACAATCGGAGTATCCGGTGAAAATCTCCTCCTCAATGAGAACATCTAAACTCGTCACAGACACCCAGCCTTAGCTGGGATTCAAACCGAACACCTTCTTGTTGTGATGCAACAGTTTCATTTTCTACTTCACGCTGCAGCTTGTTTTGTCCTAAATATATATATTTTTATTGGGATTTTTACTAAACCGTCATCATCAGAATTTTACCATCATTAAGCGTAAAATTAGACTTTCATGATCTTACTAAGATAAATCTAAAAGCTGAAATCCCTAATTCAAAATGTATTAATTTAAGTTTGATTATAATTTTTTATTAAAAAATTTAATACATGTATAAGCAGACAGGTACAAAGTATGCTAAAAAAAAAAAACATTACAAGCAAGGATATTGAGATGAACCCCGAAAGTGTCTCACATTTCATTTGATCACTAACCATAACCAACTACATGTACATCATTTTTTACATTAAATAATTTATTTTACATTTTGATGGAAATCTAACATGGTCTATTTCAAGGACGCAGACAGGAACATTAAATTAGCATTTTGTTGCAGATTAAATGTAATGGATATTAATATAAAATGAGACAGCTGCTGACAGCGTGAGTCACGCCAGCCTCTCTGTCTGGGCAGACAATTTCTCTGTCCAAATAAAAACACAAGTGTGAACAGGTTTGGCATTTTCTTGGACACAAAGACTTGGTGTGGACGGCACATCTGCTCCTTTTTTGTTCTGAGGATTTAAAAGGTAAAAAAAAAACTAAAATTAATGACAGGAAATTATTGCAGATATAATTAAGAAGTGAAACTCGTATATTAAATTCATTCATTACACACAGACTTCACTACACACATATTTCAAATGTTTATTTAACGTTGATGACTATAACTGACAACTAACGAAAACCCCAAATTCAGTATCTCAGAAAATTTGAATATTGTGAAAAGGTTCAATATTAAAGACACCTGGTGCCACACTCTAATCAGCTAATTAACTCAAAACACCTGCAAAAGGCCTTTAAATGGTCTCGCCGTCTAGTTCTGTAGGCTACACAATCATGGGGAATACTGCTGACTTGGTCCAATAGACAACCATAGACACATTGCACAAGGAGGACAAGACACAAAAAGTCATTGCTAAAGAGTTTTGTGTCCAAGCACATTAATAGAGAGGTGAAGGGAAGGAAAAGATGTGGTAGAAAAAAGTGTACAAGCAATAGGGATAACTGTACCCTGGAGAGGATGGTGAAACAAACCCATTCCAAAATGTTGGGGAGATTCACAAAGTGTGGACTGCAGTTCAAGAACCACCACGCACAGATGTACCGGTATGCAAGACATGGGTTTCAGCTGTTGTATTCCTTGTGTCAAGCCACTCTTGAACAAGAGACAGCGTTAGAAGCATCTTGTCTGGGATAAAGACAAAAAGGACTGGACTGCTGCAGAGTGGTCCAAAGTCATGTTCTCTGATGAAAGTAAATTTTGCATTTCCTTTGGAAATCAAGGTCCCAGAGTCGGGAAGAGGAGAGGAGAGGCACAGAATCCATGTTGCCTGAGGTCCAGTGTCAAGTTTCCAGTCAGTGATTGTTTCGGGGTGCCATGTCATCTACTGGTGTTGGTTCACTGTCTTTTCTGAGGTCCAAGTTCAATGCAGCTGTCTACCAGGAGGTTTTAGAGCATGTCATGCTTCCTGCTGCTGACCAACTAGAGATGCAAATTTCATTTTCCAACAAGACTTGGCACCTGCACACATTGCCAAAGCTACAGTAAATGGTTTAAGGACCATGGTATCCCTGTTCTTAATTGGCCAGCAAACTCACCTGACCTTAACACCATAGAAAATCTATGAAGTATTGTCATGAGGAAGATGTGATAAACCAGACCCAACAATTCAGAAGAAGTGAAGACAACTATCAGAGCAACCTGGGCTCTCATAACACCTGAGCAGTGCCACAGACTGATCGACGCCATGTCACACCGCATTGCTGCAGTAATCCAGGTAAAAAGAGCCCCAACTCAGTATTGAGTGATGTACATACTCATACTTTTCATGTTCTTACTTTTCTAAAAATCCTTCTTTTTTTATTCGTTTAAAGGAATGTTCTAATTTTCTGATATACTGAATTTGGGGTTTTCATAAGTTGTCAATTATAACCATCAACATTAAAAGAAATAAACATTTGAAATACATTATACTGTATATGTCTGTGTGTAATGAATGACTATAATATACAATTTCAGTTTTTGAATGGAATTACTGAAATAAATCACTTTTCATGATATTCTAATTTTGCAATATTACAGGAAGTAAAGAGTACAGGGCTCAAATTTTCCTTTTAATGAAAACATAATAATCTGATTTCCTGTGGCATTTTAATTAGTAAAGTTGTGGTATTCTTCTAAAAATTGAAACCTTGACTTCAAATTCCACATTCATTACGAGCACAGTGCCTCTGTGGTGTTCCTGCGTTCACAGCGCCACGATAAAGTGCCTTGCATGAAAATGAATATGCACAATGAGTGTCTGCTTGTGTCTGTGCATGCACATCTGACCGTGCGTGCACCAGCCAATTGTGCATGCCAATCATGACGTTTCGAGCCCATCAGTTGTAGCCAGTTTCCATGGTTACATCTTTTTGGGCGAGCACGTACGTGGGAGGGTGGAGGGGGGAAGGAGTCGAGACAATGATTGTGGTGGAGGGCACTGGAAAAAGGAAAAACCCAGGAAGATGGAGGTGAAACGGTGTGAAACCGTGGGCTGAGACAGACTCGACAAACAGATGCGTGTGGTGTGGGCAGCAACAACAACAAAAAAAAAGCACAGTGCTGTGTGTGCTTCTGTCTGAGACCACGGGAGAGCAGGTATCTGAGTACTGGAGTTCAGGTTGCCATGACTACCGGTACTTACATGAACCTGGTGTTTATGTGGGGAAGTTAAAAACAGAGGCGCAGAGAAGCAGCGCCGCAGGGCATGTGCACTACCTTCTCTTGGATGTTTCTGCTTCCAGTGAGACCCTCACAGTGAGTCAACAGGAATTTCTAGTACAATTTGGTTTCCATGGTGACGGCAGGGAGCGATATGCCCTCTTCAAACAGGAATGACGCCAGCTTGAAGTCTTTTCGATTCCTGTTTTCTCAGTGTTTGTTTGGACTGTTGACATGGTGGCAAACCTTTACAGAGCCACACACGAGCCCCTGAGTTGTCCTTCGTTATTGAGCACGGTCTGATTCTCTTTGAAAAGAAGAGAAACTGCATAAAAAGATAAACTACGAACACACAGTTTCTTCATCTGTGGTCGTTATCCTCCTTGTACAGTAGAGTGACCTTCATTAGGTTGTTTTCATCCATTGCTTTATTATTAGAAAGGTTTCCGATGCTACATACATTAATAAGCAGCTGTAAGCGTCTCGTTCCGCCTCTAATATAGAAGCACTTACCACCTCAGCAGAATGTTTTCATGGTTATTCTGGTGCTTTTCAAGAGCTTGTGTAAATGTCTCTGCAGCCACTTCCAAATGCAGCTGTTTGCTTAGACAGCTCTCGACGTGGCTGCTTGGCCTCCATCCTCCTCTAATGAACCTCTCTGTTTCTTCATAAACTCCCTCAGCATCCTCAGTCACATAAACATAGCACAAAAAGTAAAGTCATATGTGTTTCCTTGATGATTTCAATGCTTCTTGGCAATAAATCTAATACTATTGAAACCTTATTTCTCCTTAAATGTTGCCACATTTGTAGGGAAATGCTTTTATGAGTTGAGTATGGCTTGCAACAGCTTATTCTGATGTTGACCCTTTTTTTTTAGATTGTTACCTCAGGTGCTAAAACATCAGGCCGCTGAACGCCAACATCTGTATGCAACACGTGGCAATCCCATATCAAAGTCTAGGACAGGGATCTGCAAATTTTACAAGAGCCATTTTACACCTTCATACACTAAATTAAAAGTGTTCAGAGTCGCAACAACATGCTACAACTGTGGTTATTAAGGGGCTTTTATAGGGGTTATTCCAGAGTTTTTAATTAATAAAAACTATGAACTATACAAACCTAAGTAATTTTTTTTAATTGTGGAAAAATGAATTAAGTATAGAAATAAAGCATAAAGTTAAAGTTTTACTCCTTGTACTTGTTCTAATATTCACATATTTGCAAAAGAAAGGTATATGAATGAGCACTATGGTTATGGGTGGCGGAATGACATTACTCTAGCCCCCATGCCTATGCTCACTCAACATTATGCATTTAGACAATAAGGGCCTGGGTTAGAGTTGGAGTGGAGGGGAAACTGGTACAATGCCAGCCTTTGCTCCTTCTCTTTCCTTTTTAAGTACACTTTAGAACAACACTCACCAACAGTACATTTGGGGACGGGGGTGTGTGTGTCGGGGTCTTGATTTGTTAATTTCAATTTTATTTATTTATGTATTTATATATATATATATATATATATATATATATATATATATATATATATATATATATATATTATTTATTTATTTTTCTCTTACCCCCCTGGTTGCCTGGCGGACATTCTGGGGGTGGGCCGTCAGGGGTTGTCCTGGGATGTGGGGGGGTTCGGGGCCTGGGGGTTCGCCGTGGGCGGGGCTGGCAGTGCGCTCCCTCTGGGGCTGCTTGGACTCGGGTGTCCTGTCCTGTCGGCAGGGCGCGGGTTGGGCCGAATCTTGGATGTCTGCTACTCTCCACCCCAGAATGAATGGGCCTACCTCCTGGGTTTGGATGTGGGCTGCCCCATGTAGGGGGCAGGTACATGTCTTGGACCTAGGGGGTATAGAGTGTGCATCGGGATTATGAATGGAACGTGTCGTTATTGTTTGTCTTTCTGTGAGTGAGGGTGAGGATGAGGGTGGGTCTGAATGAGTGTGTCTGTGTATGAATGTTTAAGTGTCAGGCTGGGACCTGGACTGCCCCCTCTCTGATACTTCTGAGGCTACTTAGGCCCTGTTTACACGGACACTGTGTGGGGGAAACGCAACTTTTGGGTATGTTAATTAGGTTGAAAGTTTTGCGTTGACATGGGCGAATTCTGTGGATACGACTCTCTCCCCCACCCCCCGTACTCATGAATTTACTGTAGTTACCATGCTGGGCCATTAGATGGCGCTGTGATTTTTGGAACCTTCACTACTGCGCATGCGTGCCACTGCTGCCTGATGTAAACAGAGCAGACGAGGCAGCCTGTTTTCCTCTCTGGCTAAAAGTTCAGCTACTACAAGTTGTTGTCAACAAGTTAACAACAAGTTAAAGCTGGAATTTGGATAAGAGTCAACAGATTTGACACCAAGTGGGACCGCTACAAGCTGCACACCAGTTGCTGACTGGACCGGAACCGCGTCAACATGTCTGACTTTAGTCCGTGAGAATCAGCTGATTTACAGCAGCGCTACAAGGTAAACCATGTTCTTAATAATGTTTCCTTGTGTTTAGTTCGATCACAGAACAACCAACTGAGGTTTTATTTTTATTTTTTTCCTGCGAGGTCGAAGCTGTTCCACGAAGCGGACCGGCGGTTCGGATGTGGGTCCAGTGGGATGAAAACAACAGAGTCCAGTTCATTAAAGTTCGGTTAACGTGTTTTTAAAAGTGTTCAATTTAATTCTCAGTGTTTGTGACATGAGTTTGTGGTGTTGAATAAATAAATAAATTAAAAATCAACCTGGTGTCTTCATTTTCAGCAGCATGTTAGGCATGACGTAACGAGTCCAGATAGCTTCATTTAGCTCAGATAAATTTAAATATCTCCCACGCTAACATAAATACTGTTTATTATTGTTAAACTGTTAATATATAGCACATTTAGTATGTTATAGTGCAGCGTGACACGTGAAATGTCCGACTGCCTCGTTAACAGACAACTGGATCCAGGCAGCTGGCTCTCTTCCAACACAGATGCAGGTAAGGTGTAGAATAATTAAATATGAGAATCAAAATATATTCCATCAGCTATAGTTCAGAAAGTGGTGCGTGTGTCCACTGTCCAGTCCACCGCCATTGTTAAAATGCCGGCTGTCTGCGCGTGCGTGCTGCGTGCATGTGTTCAAACAAAAGCTCCACGGGAGATGTT
>JBBPBX010077707.1:0-16804 GCA_038048925.1 Garcialebias charrua | reverse complement strand
AGTGCCACAATCAAAAACGGGGAGTGGACTATGTTGATTTCCCATAATGTTTAGCAGTATTTTAGTGTTCCGGGCTGCACCATGAGTCAGAAGGACATCTGTGTTATAGAACTGCCTCTTGTTAAAGATTGGGTATTATCTGTTGTGAGGCTCAGAGTGTTCTTTGAGTGTAACTCACACAATGTTAAGACAGAAGTCACAGAGTATGGTGCAATATACGTGCTCTCGGCAGGTTGGATCAGAAAATCCGACACATAAATTATGCTGGTAAGAACACACATGGGTCTGTAATGAGCCTCATGTAAATTAACCATCTGGGTCCCACTGAAAGCCCAGTCAGGGCCCATTAAAATCTATCTGGGCCAACCCATGTGGGGCCACCATGGAAACCGTGGACAAACCCACTTATTACCCATATTTTTAGCCCAGTTGGGACCCAGTTTAGTCCCAGGTAGATATTCTTCAAGGTACACACATGGGTTTTACATGGGTCTCATTTAAGTTAAACATATGGGTCCCACTGAAAACCCAGTCAGGGCCCATTAAAATCTATCTGGGCCAACCCATGTGGGGCCACCATGGAAACCGTGGACAAAACCTTTTGGGGCCCATGTTTTTTGCACATATGTATACCATATGGGGCCCACCTGTGCATGCTGGCTGGGCTGTGCAATAACCTGTCACATAATATGTGTAGTTTATGTTAGTTATGTGCAATATATATCATGTACATTTAAGCTTATATTACTATCTTGAAATACTTTGATCCATAATGTTTTACCCACTTCTTCCAGTTTGGGGGTTGTCGGTGCCCATGTCCAGCAGTCAGTTGAGCAATCACTGTGTGAGGGGCGGGGTACACTCTGGATGGGTCGCAAGTCCATCACGGGGACACATAGAGACAAACGAGACAAACAACTATTCACTCTCTCACTCACACCTAGGGACAATTTAGAGTCACCAAGCAGCCTAAGATGCATGTTTTTTGGTCTGCGGGAGGAAACCAGAGTACCTGTAAAAAACCCACGCATGCACGGAGAAAACATGCAAACTCTACCAAGAAAGGCCCCCAGACCAGGTCTTGAAATAGTTATTCATACAAATTCATCCTGCTTGCACCATTATATTCTACCACGTTGTTGTTTACTATTTTTTTTCTTTTGGGACCTTGTAAATATGGTATTTACTTTTTCACTTTTTGATAATTTATTTTGTATCCTAATTGCATGCTTTAGTATTTCTTGTTTGATTGTTCTTTGTTTTAGCGAGTCAAATCAGTTCTTCTCATGCTGAACATTTTGTTGTACTGTTGGCCAATAAACATAACTTGAACTTAAACTAAGCATTAACCTTCAATTTAACCATTAATCATACAATGTAATTATGACAGAAAATGGAAGATTTACCTGCAGTTACTTTCATAGAGATGAACATGTGGTAGCTACATCCTGTTTATAACTCGTGATCAGCTGATGGCGTCAGTCCCCGGCTTTTTACATTTTTTCCAAACTCCGTTTAGTTTTTGAAAAGGAATAAACTGTATTCCACCCTCTAAATGCTCAGGGTAACTTGTCTGGATTGCGTGTTCTCCACTGATAATGTTTAATGTTTTTTGTGATGAATATTCACAAAATCTTTCTGCAAAGCATCCACAGAGAAACCCCTGATGGGCTGCAGCACAGCTCTGCAGATAAGGGGCGTTTACCTTCAGGATACTGTACATTGAGGTTGCCTAATGGTCATTTGCTGATACACCTACTGGATTGAATGACAGGTCGCGCCGTGGATCTGACTAGTGAAAAAAAAAAAATACAGGGAATGCTGGCCCCACCCCCGGGAAATCCACTTGTTTTCCTGATTTGCCACTCCACTGATAACATTTAGCATCAGACGTTCTACTTCTACCTTCAGGAACATCTATCTGACACCTTTCACCTCTACTACATTCTTTGCCAACTCCTCCTTCAGGACACCCATACTCCATTTCTCTTTCTATCCACACCATGGTAAAACAGTTTGAACCCTGCTCCAATACTGCGAGCCTTGCTGCCCTTCCACTTGATCTCTTGGACACATAAAACATCTACCTTCCTTCTCTGCATCATGTCAGCCAGCTCTCTGTAATTATGTCTCATTGTCCCCATATTTAAAGTTTCCACCCTCAGTCCTACATTCTTGACTTTCCTTTTCTCCCTCTGTCTCCTGACAAGTTTCCCTCCTCGTGGTCTTCGTCTAACAGTAGCACAAATTTCACCAGCACCCAGTTTGTTTAAAACACATTTGGCGTTAACCCAAGCTGTGACCAATTCAGTAAGGCTTTATGCGGATGAACTTGCATGGCAGAAGTGTGTTTCACAACATTTACCCGGTATGTTATTTTGTCTCTGGACCAGATACCCTGACTTGTGGTTCCTATGACTGGTTTGAACAAAACACTAAACATGGGCACTCATTTCATGGCAATTTTGGAGTTTGGGCAATTAAAAATTTGTCAGAACTTCTTGTCCCATGCATGATTATACAACATTCAACTTTATTTATTTATTTTTGAAACAAGGATTGGCTGAATCTGTTTGAATATACTGTACTGTTTACTTGTTTCTGTATTTAACACAAGGTCAAAATAATGCACAGAGTCTTACATATTTCAGTGTAAGGTTGATGGTTCTAGAATGTCTTCTAACTCAACAAGGCCAGTTAACTTCTTGGTAGTGCTTATGATCGACCACAGCTGCTAGTTTCTCTTCAATAAAGAAAAAATGATTTGTTAGCCAGCTCTTATTAAAATAATTAAAACATGGGAAAAGTTTAAGAAATGCAGTAAATCTTTAAATATTAGAATTGTATATTTAAACATGTTAGTCAAATATTTTAACGCCATGAAACAGGCAATAGGCTAATAAGCTTCTTAAAGTCAAAATATCCACCCTCGTGAAAACTGTTGTGCTTAAAAGTTGTGTGAATGTCAGGAAATAAACCATTTTAACATATTTTGACCAATTCTGTCAAGATGTGTGTTCAAGAGGCAGATCTTTATAAACAATTAAGCTTGTCAGTATAATGTCTACCCTTTAAGAGAAAATCCACAATAAATTACTCATATGATTTAATAATTCAGTCATTTATTCAAAGTCAAAGTCAGACTACTTCCGGCACTCGGCGAAGCAGGTCGCATCTCTTTTTGCTCCTCTACCCCCTAAGTTTTCCTCTTCCCTGCTTTTTCATTTTGTCTCGTCTTTAACTCTTCAGCGCTCACTCGAACCAATTTGAAATGGATTTATTTACGTGGGCTGTTTCCTCTATTGATAAAAATTTTTCAACGAAGCGCACCGGACCAGGAGAAGCGGCTTGCCCCTTCGACACGCATGCGGTGGGATACACTATGGACTCGTGGAGCGAGTGGAAGCCAATGTGTCTGACCGTTCTCTCTGTCGAAGACGTTGAAGATTTGTGGATTATTGGAATATTGGTGGCAGTTGCTCTGCTTTTTGGGATCGGCGGATGTTTCTGCTACTGGAAGCTGAGGGAGGCTGCCGCGGCGATCAACGCGCTGGCGAGACTTCCTGCTCAACAAGATTCTCTGATCCGGGCTATGACCTCAACGAGCCAGCTGTTGTACGAGCTGAACCGCACGGTGGGAGCAGCGGCGGACAGCCGCGGACCTGCGGTGCGCTTTGGGACTCGTTTACAGCCGACCCATCAGGGCACAGATGGGGATTTGTAGTGTCCAACTTCCCCATATAGGAATCACTCCTCTTGACATTTTAGCTGCACGTAAAAGTTAGAGATTATTCGTTATATTTTAAAACCCTGGCTGCGCGCAACAGTTAGACAATATTAGTTATTGTTTAATGACATTCAGGTCGCGCTGAAAGGCGGAAAGGGGTGTGCGCTTCGTGTTATTTACGTTGTAACATAAGCTGATTTGTGATCAGTTATTAACAAAAATTTAACTCAGAAACACTAATTCAGCTAACAATTGTTTTAGGGGTTTCTCGTTTCTGTAGTTAAATTTGAATGAAATTCAACCCTCGCGCTGAGGTTGTTTGAATGAGTCCCGCCCCTGCTGCAAACAACGAATCAAATGAGAGCAGTACATGACGTGAAACTGGCTCTGTCGGGCTCGGCCCGATAAGAACCACGGTGAAGATGGTTCCAGAACAAGGGTGGATCCCGGGCGGAAAAGGTAAATGCGAAGACGCCGTACCCGGGTTAGAAGCTGGGAGAGCCGGGGAGGGCCGGCCAATGCGTAAACGGCTTCTGAGGGGTAGAGAAAGAATGGATTTGTTTTTCGATTGAGATTTGGATGGCTGGAATAACAAGTGGCAATGTAGAAAAGATTTATAGTAAAGGTGTGTTTGACGGGTAAAAAGAAAGAAACGAAAAGTGAAAAAAAGGATACAATGAGTGTGAATATTAAGAAAATTGTAATGGACAACCTGACAGAGAGACATTCAAAGAATAACAGTGTGAATAGAGCGACTACATGTTCAGTCTGTATGTGTGTGTGTGTGTGTGTGTGTGCACACACGTGTGTTTGCCTTTTCATTTTGTTTTTGTATGCATGTTGGATGAAGGCTCTACCGTACAGGTTGTGTTGCTGCAGGATAGTATGCGTCAGGCTCCATCACTATGACATGTCTTTGATGTGGAAATACGAGGAGCAAAAGCCCAGCCAGCTTCAGTCCAGTCCCCAGCGGGACGCATCTACCACAGCACATGCCTGGGCATTTCAGTGAGTGAGAGAAGGAGAGTGAAGCAGAGAAAAAGAAACAGAGCCACAAGCCACAACAAACACCAAAACTATTCACTGCCTCACCATAATGGCTATTGTGCAAGTCAGGCGGCAGTTATGAAATGAAAATGTTCTGAGCGAAAGGAACCGTGGACTTGATCAATACTGCAAGTCAATAATGGTTGTAGATGATGTCAGGCATTGCTAAGCCCGTGCTGAAATATCCATGTATCAACATGTCTTTTGTAACCAAACTGACACTTTTTTTTTTAAAACTTGATTTTAGCAAAACATTGTTGATGTCTACCAGCACTACATAACTTTTAAACTTTTTTTTATTGGGTGGGAGTTTAGCCTAGCATTCAAAACTAGCTGCATAGGTAGTTTCTGGATTAGGAAATACAACTCTTCACTTTCAATAAATGGTACCATGTCATAGTAGACTGAATAAAAAAAGAAATAAAAACTTTTTTTTTCAAAGGATAATTTTACAAATGTACCAAAGAATTACAATAATGTTAAAATAAAGCCCCTTTAAGTATTTGGATGTTTAGAATATACTGGTATGTTAATTTGGCAAAGTTTTACTTTTACCTGTCTCTGCTGGGACCCTTGAGTTTGTGCACCGAAAAGCAGAAAAAAAAGGAGGTGTACAAAGGAAGATATAACCACAGTCTGACAGGAACAACCGGGATAAATCACATCCAGGCAGACATAGGGAGGAAGAGGGAGGAATAGAAAAGACAGAAGGATGATTCCCATATTTCCTTCATTGTGCAGACTGCCCCACTTCTATCCTAAAATGTAATCCAACTCTACACCCATCATTCCTTCAATAAAATACACAAATACCCTTCCCTATGCACATGCACATGGTAATATGTATCTGTGCACAGTTACACACATAATTGAATGGTGTTTTTTGTGTTTTTTTTTTTTGGAAACCCATGAAAAACATTTGTGAGCTAAAAACTTGCCTAGGGACACAGAATGACTTGATTGTGTTTGTCAATTAAAAAGGAACCAAAATTCAATAAATGAGTGGTTTTCATAGAATAATGGGAGATTGCTAAAAAAGGAGCAATATCTTGATTTATGTTTGGCCCCGGTAATCGCAGGCCACATGCTGTATCACCAGACTGTGCATGTTGCCAAGGCGACTGCAAAAGAGCACTAATTGCCTTTAACTGCACCCATGATGCAAGGAACTAGAAGCTGCTACCTTACTAAGTGTAACACAAGAAGCACAATGTTGTCCAAATTATGGCCTTGTTTATCGGTTGACAGCAGCAGCATCATTATGCTAGTTTGGGTTCTCAGTCAACCAGGACATGGTAATCCTGCCAAGTTGAATCAAAGGCAACTTAACTCTTTTGTTTTTTGAAGACATTTCTCTTCTCCTGAGCTTTCTCAGCTCAATGCAACAGTGCCATTGTTTTTATAACTCATTGCCGGTACATTGGAAAATGCATAAGAATGGCAGTAAGACAAATTACATCAGATAATTTCTGCTTTACTACAGTTTCATAATTTATGTTTTATTGGTCTGTGCTGTCAGCAATAGAGTATACTTATATATTTATTAGGGATGCACCGATACCAGATTTTTGAAAACCGAGTACAAGTACAAGTACTTACATTAAAGTACTTGCCGATACCAAGTACCGATACAAGTACTAATTAATATTTTTAAAAATCATTCTAATTAACTTAAACTGTTTATTTTCATTAGACACTTCAAACATAAATGAACAAAGTACATTACTATTGGTAATCTGTAAAGTATGTCCAAACTTGTACAAAAAAATAAAATGTTTTACATTTGAACTCTTACATAGTCAATGAAATGAAATGAAACTGGTATCGGGTCCTGTAGTATCGGCACCCTTTTATGAGTACAAGTACGAGTACTAGCACATGGTATCGGACCGATACCCGATACTGGTATCGGTATCGGTGCATCCCTAATNATATGTATCTGTGCACAGTTACACACATAATTGAATGGTGTTTTTTTGTGTGTTTTTTTTTTTTTTGGAAACCCATGAAAAACATTTGTGAGCTAAAAACTTGCCTAGGGACACAGAATGACTTGATTGTGTTTGTCAATTAAAAAGGAACCAAAATTCAATAAATGAGTGGTTTTCATAGAATAATGGGAGATTGCTAAAAAAGGAGCAATATCTTGATTTATGTTTGGCCCCGGTAATCGCAGGCCACATGCTGTATCACCAGACTGTGCATGTTGCCAAGGCGACTGCAAAAGAGCACTAATTGCCTTTAACTGCACCCATGATGCAAGGAACTAGAAGCTGCTACCTTACTAAGTGTAACACAAGAAGCACAATGTTGTCCAAATTATGGCCTTGTTTATCGGTTGACAGCAGCAGCATCATTATGCTAGTTTGGGTTCTCAGTCAACCAGGACATGGTAATCCTGCCAAGTTGAATCAAAGGCAACTTAACTCTTTTGTTTTTTGAAGACATTTCTCTTCTCCTGAGCTTTCTCAGCTCAATGCAACAGTGCCATTGTTTTTATAACTCATTGCCGGTACATTGGAAAATGCATAAGAATGGCAGTAAGACAAATTACATCAGATAATTTCTGCTTTACTACAGTTTCATAATTTATGTTTTATTGGTCTGTGCTGTCAGCAATAGAGTATACTTATATATTTATATAAAATGCTCATTGATACATTAATTTTTTAGCAACTTTTTCAAAAAGTATTTTTTCTTTTTTCATTCATTCATTCATTCAACCTTTATTTATACAGGCTATCCTCGTTGAGCCACGGGGACTCATTTACAAGAGGGACCTGTCTCACTCACACCCAGGGTCAATTTAGAGTTACCAATCAACCTAACATGCATGTTTTTGGACTGTGGGAGGAAACCGGAGTACCCGGAGAAAACCCACGCATGCACGGAGAGAACATGCAAACTCCACCCAGAAAGGCCCCCAGACCGGGATTTGAACCTTGGACCTTCTCGCTGAGAGGCAGCAGCTCTACCAGTTGTGCCACCGTGCTGCCAATGGTTATTATTACTTATACAGTATATGTGTAAGCTGACTGATCTGTGTTACTGTGATCTGCATTGGAAATTATACCTCACCATTGCCTAATCCCTTTTCTGTCCTTGCTTCTGTCATTTAGTTTATTCCTAAATTGTTTTAAAATTTCTCCCCAAGGGCTAGGGTTTTCCGAATACTGTAGTTTTAGGGTGTGAGGAAGGGCCAAGTGTAGGATTGTTTGGACCTGTAAACATTTTTTTAGAAGCACACTTCAGAGTGTTTTTGCAATTATCACAAAATTATCCATACGGATTTGTAGGTATTGAAGTGGTCTTTTGTTTGCGATTTTCCATTTTGCTATAGGCAGTTGTGGGCGGCATGTTGGCTCAGTTAAGGCCGAGATACACTTGAGCGTTCTCACGATACGCCTATACGCAACGTACGTACGTCAAGGCAAAAGCGTAGCCCCTCAGGGCACATACGCGCAAAGCTTTTTTTTTTACGTCCGCGTGCGCGATGCGCGGTGTCTGACCATAAACTTCCCCGGCGCCGGACTGTTTTGTATGTTACACAAATGAAATAAATTCCCCTTCTTTATCGCTGATCGGGCCTTTTCTTTTGTTTTTTTGCCTAAAGTCAAGTAATCACTTCTTCCTCCGTTCACTCCATGAATGAAATGAATGAATTCAGGTCCTACCTGGGTGCGCGATGTTTTAAATATCCCTGGTGGGCTGTGTGCTGCAGGAAAAGCACTCCCTGTTATTATTTTTATTTCTGAGAGAACTTTTTATAACATATATAGTAGAAACACCGCATCAGAACACCGCCGCGGTCTTCAGCGAGCTACATGAGCTGACTGAAAGCTGTCAATCATTTCAGTAGGCGTGTCAGCAAGTGACCAATCAGCGAGCTCAGTTGAGTCCCCTCCGTGCGCAGCTGCTCATATTACAACAAGGAGAACGCGAGCGTTTGAAAGCTGATAGTTTCTGAAGTATAGCAGCAAAACACATGCGCACAAAATGTGCGCGTAGAGTGGCGTACCTGAGGACGCTCAGGTGTATTTCAGGCTTTAGTAGAGCGGTTGCCTCTCAGCGATCATGTCGCCGGAATCAATCCTGACCAGGGGGTCTTTTGTTCTTTCTGTGCATGCGTGGATTTTCTCTAGGTACTCCGGTTTCCTCCCACAGACCAAAAACATGCATGTTAGGCTGATTGGTAAGGTGTGAGTGAGAGAGTGAGTTGTTTCTCGTTTATCTCTATGTGGCCCTGAGATGGACTGGAGACATGTCCAGGATTGTCCCCCACTTCTTACACAGTGAGTGCTGGATATGGGCGCCAGTGACCCCCACAACTCGAAAATGTGTCAGGCTGGCGCCATCTACGGATGGCACCATCTGCATTTCTTATCAGTCATCTATGTTAGTTTTATTTAGTTTTATTTAGGTAATTCTAGTTTGGTCCATGGTTATTTACTCAGTTTGATTTCCAGTCCTGGTGTAGCTTTAGTTTATGTTTCAGGTGTTTGTGGTTATAGATTGTTTACTCAGTTTAATTTCTTATTAGTCATTTGTTAGTTTTATTAGTTTCCCTTGTTCCTGTCCTGTTTTTTAATTCTAGTGTAATCCTTGTTTGTTTATTATAGTTTGGTCCATGTTTGTTTACTCAGTATAGTTTCTAGTCCTGGTGGAAAGTTTCAGCTTTTGTCTCAGGTGTTTGTGATTGTAGATAATTAGGGCGTGTATATTAGTTTGTGTGCGTGTGTGTGTAAGTGTCGGGCCATTCGTCCTGTTCCCTGGGGTTGTGTCCTTGTGTCCATGCTCTGCTACTGTTTCTTGGTTACGTGAGTACCTCCACGTCAGTCCTTAAGTTCTAGCGTTTTTGCACAAGTTCTAGCTGTGGTCACAAGTTCATGTGGATCACTGCCATGACTGTACTTTGAGTTTTTTGTGATTACTGCCACGTCTATGTTTGAACTTTGTGATTAAACATTTTTGAGTTTTTATACTCGTGCCTCCGAGTGTCTGCCTGTCTGCACAACTGGGATCATCCTCCACCACACGCCCAAATCATGACAGAAATGGCCCGACCATGATCCGTGATCCCAGCAGACAAGTATTTAACTTCACTCGGGGGCAGAAGATGACAGCGCCAGCTGAGAGGAAAGCTGCTGTCATTCGAGTTGGCGGGTTTCAAACCGAACCTGTTTTTGGCTGTTACGAACCCGGACTCGAGGTGTATCCGTCCCCGTTGTTAATAGCCGAGCGTGAGCGGAGGAGGCGCGGTGACGGCCATGAGGAGCCGTCCCCTTTCTGCACTCCCTCACGCGCTGTTTCTTTGTGGTCCATCTCCGATGACGACTTGGAACCGGACTGGTTCAGGCTTGAACCCGCTTCTGCACCGCGAAGCCGCCAGAGAAAGAGGCGACCGAAAAAGACGAACGTTTCCGGGTTTCAACACGCCCCTCCTACGACGTTTCTTCCCACGCTGTCAGAGAAGCCTGGGAGGAGAGCAACGGTGGGGGCATCCCAGAGCCCGTTTGCAGTGACGTCCCAGGGGGGATGTAAGCAGCAGGAGGGGCACTTAACCCCACACACGTTTGCAGCACATTCCACTGTGAAACCAGAGAAGCTTCTTCAGGAAAAGGCTTCACAAGAGGACATGTGTTCGAGTTTATGCTCTAATGAAGTGCAGACGAGGCACTCATCGACCACAGGGGTCGCTGTTGGACAAAATCGTGAGGCCGCTCTCATACTCCAACAGTTAGACAGACTACTTACTGCTGCAAACAATAATCCCGATCTTCAATATAAATTTAACTCTTACACCCTGATGGAACATCTAATAACCTCCACACCCAATTTGCTACAGATACCTGGCCTTGCACAGACGTTACACTTGGTCAGATCTTCAAAAACAGGTTTAGGACTCTCTGACTCTCCCTCTCCTGGTGTTTTTGTTAAGGCTTCTGGACTTTCAGAGAGTGCCGCTATTCCTGCACCTACAGAGGGTGCTGTAGTCTCAGCCGTCCCAGCATCCATGAAGGGTAATAATGTTTCAGCCTTAACTTCAACAGAGGATGTTTGTGAACTGAAACGTAATAATGTTTCAGCTTTAACTTCTACAGAGGATGTTTGTGAACTGGAACATGAGGTTGCTCAGATTATGCAACGGCTTCTAAGACTGTTTTCCTCTAGCTCTGGTGGACTTGCACATGAGATTGTGGGTTTTCTTCACCGACTCCAAAACCTTTTTGAGTCTACTGTGTTTAGTTCAAGTTCTCATGAGAAATACAACACCCACCGGATGATGGAACTGTTATTTATGTCCAAACACAACCTTCCAAGAGACCCTCAGTTCGCACGGCTGTTAACTTTAATTGGGTCCTTGAAGACTATTTATTCAAAACCTTCTACCTTTTGCCCTTGTTTTCCTGTTGAGTTATCTCCAGTTTCCACAGAGGATGCAGATGCTACGAGCGCCACAGATGATGCTGATGTTATGAACCAGCCAGAGCCAGATGTCTCTCATGTTTTCTGCTGGCCAGTGGTCTCTCATCCAGAGGGCGCTGCCCTGCCTCCGGCTCCAGAGGGCGCTGCCCTGCCTCCGGCTCCAGAGGGCGCTGCCCTGCCTCCGGCTCCAGAGGGCGCTGCCCTGCCTCCGGCTTCAGAGGGCGCTGTCCTACCTCCGGCTCCAGAGGGCGCTGCCCTGCCTCCGGCTCCAGAGGGCGTTGCCCTGCCTTCGGCTCCTGGTCCTTCGGCTCCTGGTCCTTCGGCTTCTGGTCCTTCGGCTCCTGGTCCTTCGGCTCCTGGTCCTTCGGCTCCTGGTCCTTCGGCTCCTGGTCCTTCGGCTCCTGGTCCTTCGGCTCCTGGTCCTTCGGCTCCTGGTCCTTCGGCTTCTGGTTCTGACCCTGCCTCGACCGACGAAGACCCTGCAGAGGGTCCCGACGCCTCTACGCCTGCAGAGGGTCCCGACGCCTCTACGCCTGCAGAGGGTCCCGACGCCTCTACGCCTGCAGAGGGTCCCGACGCCTCTACGCCTGCAGAGGGTCCCGACGCCTCTACGCCTGCAGAGGGTCCCGACGCCTCTACGCCTGCAGAGGGTCCCGACGCCTCTACGCCTGCAGAGGGTCCCGACGCCTCTACGCCTGCAGAGGGTCCCGACGCCTCTACGCCTGCAGAGGGTCCCGACGCCTCTACGCCTGCAGAGGGTCCCGACGCCTCTACGCCTGCAGAGGGTCCCGACGACGATGACGGTGCCGGCGAGGGTCCCGACGATGAGGGTCCAGACGACGATGGTGCCGGCGGGGGTCCCGAAGAGGGTCCCGACGACGAGGGCCCAGACGACGATGGTGCCGGCGAGGGTCCCGACGGGGGTCGCGACGACGAGGGCCCAGACGACGATGGTGCCGGCGAGGGTCCCGACGACGAGGGCCCAGACGACGATGGTGCCGGCGAGGGTCCCGACGACGAGGGCCCAGACGACGATGATACTGCCGACGAGGGTCCCGACGATGAGGGCCCAGTCGACGATGTTGATGATGATCGTGTTCTTGCTGTCGACGATGTTGATGATGACTATGATGACGAGGGTCCCGACGACGTGGGTCCCGACTACGATGATGACTATGATGTTGAAGACAACGAGGGTCCCGATGATGTGGGTCCCGACTACGATGATGTTGATGACTATTATGATGAAGTCAACGAGGGTCCCGACGACGTGGGTCCCGACTACGATGATGATGTCAACAAGGGTCCCGACGACGTGGGTCCCGACCATGATGATGACTATGATGATGAAGACAACGAGGGTCCCGACAACGTGGGTCCCGACTACGATGATGATGATTATGATGATGATGTCAACGAGGGTCCAGTCAACGAGGGTCCCGACGACGTGGGTCCTGACTACGATGATGACGATTATGATGATGATGTCGAGGGGGTCCTGGAGGACCTTCCTCAAGTCTCCTGTGCCGAGGGGGTCCTGGAGGACCTTCCTCAAGTCTCCTGTGCCGAGGGGGTCCTGGAGGACCTTCCTCAAGTCTCCTGTGCCGAGGGGGTCTTGGAGGACCTTCCTCGCATCTTCTGCTGTCCTGAGGTCTGGCCTTCGACGTCTGTGGCTCCTGAGGTCTGGCCTTCGACGTCTGCGGCTCCTGAGGTCTGGCCTTCGACGTCTGCGGCTCCTGAGGTCTGGCCTTCGACGTCTGCGGCTCCTGAGGTCTGGCCTTCGACGTTTGCGGCTCCTGTGGTCTGGCCTTCGACGTCTGCGGCTCCTATGGCCTCGCCTTCGTCGTCTGCGGCTCCTCTGGTCCCCGTGTTGTCTGCTGTGGTCTCCAAGGCTCCTCGTGCTGGACGGCCTCCCGGACGTCCGCCTGGACTGGCTTCGTGTGATGTACGACCTCCCGGTCGGCCGCCTGACCTGGCTCCTGGCGATGGAAGGCCTCCCGGTCGGCCGCCTGACCGGCTTCTGCTTGATTGATGGCCTCCCGGTCAGCCGCCCGCCCGGCCATTCTTCTGTTTTTGCACGTTGCCCAGGCCTTGCCCTGTCGGTTTTTGTTTAGTTTGTTCTGGCCTTCCGCCCTTGTGTTTTGTTCTTCGTCCTTGTGGTTCCGTGTTGCCCGCCGCCCTTGTGGTTCCTCCCGCCGCCCGCCCTGGTTTTTGGGGTTGTTCTTTGGGGTCGCCTGGGGGCGTCTTTGAGGGGGGGTACTGTCAGGCTGGCGCCATCTACGGATGGCACCATCTGCATTTCTTATCAGTCATCTATGTTAGTTTAATTTAGTTTTATTTAGGTAATTCTAGTTTGGTCCATGGTTATTTACTCAGTTTGATTTCCAGTCCTGGTGTAGCTTTAGTTTATGTTTCAGGTGTTTGTGGTTATAGATTGTTTACTCAGTTTAATTTCTTATTAGTCATTTGTTAGTTTTATTAGTTTCCCTTGTTCCTGTCCTGTTTTTTAATTCTAGTGTAATCCTTGTTTGTTTATTATAGTTTGGTCCATGTTTATTTACTCAGTATAGTTTCTAGTCCTGGTGGAAAGTTTCAGCTTTTGTCTCAGGTGTTTGTGATTGTAGATAATTAGGGCGTGTATATTAGTTTGTGTGCGTGTGTGTGTAAGTGTCGGGCCATTCGTCCTGTTCCCTGGGGTTGTGTCCTTGTGTCCATGCTCTGCTACTGTTTCTTGGTTACGTGAGTACCTCCACGTCAGTCCTTAAGTTCTAGCGTTTTTGCACAAGTTCTAGCTGTGGTCACAAGTTCATGTGGATCACTGCCATGACTGTACTTTGAGTTTTTTGTGATTACTGCCACGTCTATGTTTGAACTTTGTGATTAAACATTTTTGAGTTTTTATACTCGTGCCTCCGAGTGTCTGCCTGTCTGCACAACTGGGATCATCCTCCACCACATGCCCAAATCATGACAAAATGAAGAAGCGGGTAATGGATGGATGGATGGATGGATGGATGGATGGATGGATGGATGGATGGATGGATGGATGGATGGATGGCAATTGTAAAAAGCTGTCTTAAAGGTGCAGTCTGCAGTTTCTGTAGTGCAGTCTGTAAGTTTTCTAAAAATATATTTTTAACATATTTCTTCACTCTGTCACTATCTCCTGACAGACTGATGTTAGACAAAGTAATCTTTGAAAAAACTATAGTCCCCTTGCTTCTCCAGGTGTTACTAAAAGCATTTCTAAAAAGCCACAGTGACCCGCCGTTAACCAGCCAATAAAAACAGAGTTTGTAACCAGCCAATAAAAACAGAGCTTGAATTTGAATCAGCCAATAAAAACAGAGCTTGAATTTGAATTTCAGCAGAGCAAGGGGGAGCAGAGCCATATATGGCTCTGAGGGGGAGGGATCAGAATGCTTTGCCTGTTGAATTTTTTCTAAGTGCTGCGTTCTACAGAAACTGCAGACTGCACCGCCCATGGTATATGATCACATAAAGGAGTCCTACTTCTCCATCTGTTTATGCAAAATGAAAAGGCATTAATTGATCACATTGTTTTTTAAAAGTATTTCCCATTTTATATATATTTAAAAAAAAACTTGTGGCTCCTACTCCCATACACTAAAAAAAAGTTAGTATACCATGCCACGTGTACGTACAACAACTATAAGAGAAGAGTTATATTGCAGTCAAAAGATTGAACGATTAACAGTTCTACTCTTGAATTTCCTTGGGTCAGATACATTGGTCCCAATGTTTTGCTCACTTGGGTTTGGGAAAAAGAAAAGTCCATTGGCAGCCGACATCAACTACAGTTGATTTAATCTCGTATGGACATCTGATTAGTCTACTGTACTTTACTGCCTGTTTGGACATATTTAGTTCAGTGATTAAAATATAATAGAATATAAGAATAAAAATCATGTTTAGTGTTGCCTAAATATTGCCACTGCCTTTTGTAAACAATTTTGTAGCACTGCACCACTTGCGACATTCCATTTACTAGAATGGACTGTCAGTACGTGCACACTGCATTAGCACGGATTGTGTGTCACTGAATGTGTTTTCTTGGTTAGCAGTAAGTGCACATACAGGAAAACTTTTCTTGCTTTTGATGATCATAGAAGTAGGAAAGGTTTAGAGGGAAAATTTCTTCATGACCGTTGTTTTCTTTTTTTTATACCAAGTTATGTACCGTAGTCCTTTGGGGGGGAAGGGGGAGACTTTGCATAATTCTTGCTGTGTGTGAGACATTCCACTTTAGCAAACACAATATTATTTTAAGAAGAGAAGGTATTTTTTCATGTTTGTTTTGGTATATATATATATTTTTTCTTCCAGGTTTGTTTAGTTCTCATTTTTGCATGTGTGTACATACATTTCTGTTGTGTTGTCCACAGCCCACCCAGGGTGGGAGTCTTGTAGTGCCCAAGTGTAGTCTCTATGAGGTCAATGGCTGCTGTGATAATGCTTAACTGATGTTGGCTGTCAATACTCATTCACCAGGAGAAAATTCCTCCGCCTGTTCAGTAAATTACACAGTGCGGCGTGAGCTGCAAGGTTCAAAACAACCTGACCCCATTGTTGTTGTGCCAAACAATAGAACAATGACTGCAATCAGCTTTTTCAGCAACCATCTGTGTCATGCTGCTGCTTACAAAACACCTTTCCATTACTTCAGAGCTGCAGCTATTAGCTCTCCATGCTATTGACTCCAAAGTGAGATAGAGACCCTTCTGTATCCAGTTTTTTTGTTTGTTTCCATGACCTTGACATAGGTAAGCTTTTAAAATACTACAAAGCTTGTGGTATATATTTTTTTCGTCCCTGCAGTTTAACATGTTTGGTATTTGCTTTTATTTCTGATTATTGTACCCTTTGAATGTGTTTTGTTTTTGTTTGAAGCATGTGTTTCTTCTTTTTCCTTGACTGAATTCTTCTCACGGCTTCAGTAAGCAATCTCGGGAGCAATATGAAAAGCTGTCCACCATGCACAAGAACATGCAGAAACTCTATGAGAACATGGGCAGTTTCTTTGCATTCGACCCCCACTCGGTGAGCGTGGAGGATTTCTTCGGAGAGCTGGCCAACTTCCGCACCCTCTTCATGGTAAGTTAAGATATATTGTATTTGTACCTTTGGTCTTTTGAAGTAAGCACTATAGCTAACAGTGGTTACAATCCGCGTCTTCACACACTGAATGTGTGCAGTTACACATGTTCACATTTGAATGAAACTCACTGTAAGACCGCACAGATGGTAGAGCAAGTTGTGTGAAAATTAGTTTTATACTGTTGCATATGAAATTTGATGCTAAATGGGAATTGCACCCCATATAGTTTAGGCCTTTTTAAAGAAGATTTTCAATCGATTTGTGATATTTTCTCAGTTGCTCATTTATCTTTATGAGATAGATTCTTGCATCTCATCATGAAAACACCAGACCCTTTTTTTTTTTAAAACTAAGACCTTCTCACACATTTTAAGAAAACTTCAAAGGCGTCACCGTGTCATCACCAGGATTCATTTCAAAAGTATAAAAATTCAATTTGAAATGAAGCAATAAGATTTGTTCACACTCTGCCCTTCATAATACAT
>JBBPBX010077706.1:0-16804 GCA_038048925.1 Garcialebias charrua | reverse complement strand
AGGCATGCAGAACAAAACATTGTAAAAATGACCCCAGGACCCACAAGGTATGCCATTTCTCATGCCCAGGATATTGTTTTTACATTCTACCTGTTTATCACACCAGCAATAGAAAAAATAATCCTTGAAATGACAAATTTGGAGGGTTTTCGCAAATATGGAGACAGCTGGAAAAAGATGGATGAGATTGACCTGCAGGCCTACTTAGGGCTGCTAATCTTAGCAGGTGTATACAGGTCCCGCGGTGAGGCTGCAGCTAGTCTATGGGATGCAGAGAGTGGAAGGGCAATTTTCCAAGCCACAATGCCACTCAAACTCTTTCACACCTACTCAAGACTGATACGATTTGATGACCGTGAGTCAAGACCAGCAAGACGTGTGACAGACAAACTTGCAGCCATAAGAGAGGTATGGGACAAGTGGGTGGAGCGGTTGCCCTACCTCTACAATCCAGGGCCTGACGTAACAGTGGATGAGCAACTGGTTCCATTTAGAGGTAATCTGTTTTCATATTTGCAATAAAAGTGATTTTCACTATTGATTTCTTTGACTGTTTTCTGTGACACTGATGCTAATCACTGATGCTAATGTCTTTTGTCCAAAGGTCGTTGTCCTTTCCGGCAGTATATGCCCAGCAAGCCAGCAAAATATGGGATCAAGTCATGGGTGGCTTGCGATGCCAAATCAAGCTATGCTTGGAAAATGCAAGTCATATAGGGAAGTCAGCCAGTGGATGCCCAGAGAAGAACCAGGGGATGCGAGTTGTGCTTGATCTGACAGAGGGACTGAGGGGTCACAATGTGACATGTGACAATTTCTTCACCTCTTATAAACTCGGACAGCAGCTCCTGAAGAGGAAGATCACCATGGTTGGTACAGTTCGAAAGAACAAGCCTGAGCTCCCACCTGCACTGCTTGCATCAAAGAAGAGAGAGGTCTTCTCCTCAAAGTTTGCCTTCACGCCCACCACAGCGTCTAGTTTCCTACCTCCCAAAGAAAAACAAGAATGTGGTTCTTCGGAGCACACTGCACAAAGATGGCGACATCAGCAATCATGAGGACAGGAAGCCAATCATCATCCTGGAATACAACCGCAACAAAGGGGTGGACAACCTAGATAAGGTGATTGGAACATATAGCTGCAGAAGAATGACTGCCCACTGGACCCTGGTCATCTTCCACAACATCATTGATGTGTCCTCCTACAATGCCTTTGTGATTTGGAGAGAGATCAACCCGAGCTGGATGTCTCGTAAGCACAAGAGGAGGGTGTTCCTCGAGCAGCTAGGAAAGGCACTTGTAACTCCACTCATTGAAAGAAGGAAGCATGTCCCCCGCACAGAAGCCTCAGCAGCAGTTGTGAAAGCTATTCAGAGTGCAGCAGTTCCTGATCAACCTGAGGATCCATCTACCACAGCCATTTCCCCAGCTAGGGCAAGTAAGAGGAAGAGATGTCAGTTCTGCCCTCAAAAGAAGGACTGTAAAACACATACTGTGTGCTGCAGGTGTATGAAATATATCTGCAAAGGCTGTGCACTTGCATACTGCCCTACATGTGCTAATTAGTTGAATGGGTTATGTTATTTTTCATATTTTTGTTGTATTATACATTCTCTTAAATTGTTCACTGGAGAAAAGTAAAAGAAACTGAGTCATTGGGATGAATAAAAAATGCATTCAAAACTTTTTTGCAATTTTTTTTCTTCTCTTAAGCTATAGAAATTCAGGTGAAGAGGTGAAAACTCAAGTATTCACACATTTTGTGGTGAATGACAATATGCAAGATGAAATTTGGTGTTTAAAATTCAATTAAGCAGCTTATTTTTGCAGATTTAGTGAAGACGGGTCATTTTGACCCGGAGGACAATGAGTGTATACAGAAAATGAAGACAACAGGAGGGTTAAAGATCCACTGACGTGATTTTTCTACTATTCATCAAATTGCTCAAAATATATATATTTTATCATTTAAATATGTTAGTTTTTGCAAACAAAATGATAAATCACTTTAATTTTGCTTTAAAAGTGATTTTGAACTTCAAGCTGTGTTTAATCGTGGGAAATCCGTTTACACCCGAACGCACCATCTGTGATGTAATGTCCAGAGTTGAGGCAGAGCTCTGAGCTTGTCACGGTGTGCGCAGCTCCACATGAAGGTCAGTCTGATACAGCATCAGACCTAAATTAGATCCTGTTGTTTCTTGTTCCATCACCCAAACTATTTTCTGCTTCCCAAAATGAAGACAAATAGCTCAAATCTTCACCTAGATTGATAAATTAGTCAAGTTTTAAAATGTCCGCTATTGAAGAGACTGGAGCCCTCTGCCTCTCACTCTGGACATTACATCACAAAAGATGGTGCGTTCAGGTGTAAACGGATTTCCCATGATTAAACACGGCTTGAAGTTCAAAATCACTTTTAAAGCAAAATTAAAGTGATTTATCATTTTGTTTGCAAAAACTAACATATTTAAATGATAAAATATATATATTTTGAGCAATTTGATGAATAGTAGAAAAATCACGTCAGTGGATCTTTAAGTCTTTTATTGTTGGGTGTGGTTTTATTTTGTGTTAGGACAAGACAGCAGTAGTTGTCCAAGAGAAGACCTAATTGTGGGTTTGGGGTTTATTTTCTATTAGAGTTTATTTTTTTTTCCTTTCTCTCTCTCTTTTTGTTTCTTTTCTCTCTTTTTCTTCCCTACAGACATGGAGGTGGGGGCACAGCGGCCGGTAGATGGAGTGGATTGGCAGAATGTGACGGTTGGGGGTTTGCCGGGCGCCGCTGCTTCCCCGGCTGTGGTTGGTGGTGTCATGCCTGCTGGCGCTGTAGTTGCTGAGCGGTTTGTGGTTGTACCCAGGTACCGACGGTGTCCCATGTTCAGTGGTGGAACTGGCATTGGGATCAGTGAGTGGATCGAAGAGGCCCAATCATGTATTCGGGCCCGCCATTTGTCAGCGGCTGATGAGGCTTTCTTTCTTTTCGATCATTTAGAGGGGGAAGCAAGGGAGGAAATAAAGTATCGCACCGATGCAGAGAGGAATGACCCAGCTAAGATCTTGGCTATTTTGAGGGAGTTGTATGGTTGCACTGAGTCATATATAACTCTCCAACATGCATTCTTTTCTAGGAAGCAGCAAGAGGAAGAAACACTGTTGCAGTTTTCCTTAGCTTTGATGGCCCTTATGGAGCCAGTAAAGCAGAATGCTCCTGATGGGTTGCTGAATGCTGATATTCTGCTGCGTGACCAGTTTGTAGAGCAAGTGTTAGACAGTGCTCTTCATCGGGAACTGAAACGGTACGTTCGGGGTCATCCCGCTGCCACCTTGCTGGAGGTGCGTGAGGAGGCAATTAGGTGGGAGAGACAAGGGTTTCCAGGTGGTGCTAGGGAGCGTAGTTATTCTCTCCCATCCACCTATGGGCGGCAGTATGAGGTGTATGGCAGCTCCCGGCTGGCTCCACCCACTGCTGCCCGACCTGAGCTCGATGAATTAAGAGAACTTCTAAAATAGCAACAGGAACAGATTAATCAGCTCACCCGGTGTATTGCTTCGCTTCAGACTTCTTCACCACGAGAACGGTCTCCTCGTCCGGGTTCAGTGGTCTGCCACAGGTGTCAACGGCCGGGTCAATTTGCCAGAGAGTGTGATGGTGAGCGGGTCCGTGCCAAGGTTGACTCTGTGGTCAGGCCGGTTAACCGGACGGAAAACTAGCACCCACTGAGCTGTTGAGCCACAACTCAGGAGGGGGAATAGCAGGCTCGCAACCAGCAGCCGCATCAAATTTGTTGGCAACTTGTCCAGTCATTGATGTTGTTATGGGCGGTATCTCTGTGACTTGTTTAGTAGACACAGGTTCCATGGTGTCGACCATCACCGAAACCTGTTTTCAGGAACATTTTGCATCATTGGGGCATGATTGTCTTCAGTCATGTCATTGGTTGCAGCTCCGGGCAGCCAATGGTCTTTCCATCCCATACATTGGCTATCTAGAGTTGGATATTAATCTTTGTGATAAGGTGCTTCCGCATTGTAGGATTCTGGTGGTTAAAGATCCCCCTAATGTTGGTTCTTCAGTTCCTGGCATTTTGGGAATGAACATAATTCAACGCATTTACCAAGAACTCTTTGGGGCACATGGTGGTTCGTTCTTTGACTTGCCTTCAGTTACAACGTCTCCTGGTCCAGTTGTGGAGGCTCTGCAGCAGTGCCACCAAGCTGCAACTAAGCCCCCCAGTGCAGTTAGCTGGTGTTGTTAGGGTCCGGGGCCCTCGAGCAGTGAGGCTAACTGGTGGGGTTATGAAATTTGTAGCTGCAACCTGCCCTGAACAATTTGCTGGTCAGGTTTTATTGTTCGAGCCCCCAGAGTCTGGCCTACCAGTTGGCTTATTGGCCTCGCCATCTCATTCAGGCTGTGCACGGCATTGTTTATGTTCCCGTCTTAAATGTGGGAACTACTGATGTTGTACTTTATCCCCGAACTCACCTTGGTGTGTTGAGTCAAACTGAAGTGGTTAGCCTACCCCCTGATGTGATAGAAATAAGACCTGGTGCTACAATTTCTTCTCAGGTGGCTTCTACTTCAGAGCAGAGCTTGATTGAACCTGTTGATTTGTCTGAACTGACAGAAACTGAACAACAGCAGGTTCAGTCACTTCTACAGAAGTATAGCTCTGTCTTTTCGGCTCATGAGGGTGACTTGGGGTGCACTAATTTGGTTTCTCATGACATTCCCCTGTTGGATGAAGTTCCGGTCCGGCAGAGGTACAGACGCATTCCTCCCTCAGAGTACGAGGCTGCCAAGTCGCACATCAATCAGCTCTTACAGAACCAGGTAATAAGGGAAAGCAGTAGCCCTTATGCCTCTCCCATCGTTCTTGTTAGGAAGAAAGATGGTAGCCTTCGTATGTGTGTGGACTACCGTCAGCTTAACAGCAAAACGAGAAAAGATGCTTTTCCATTGCCTCGCATTGAGGAAAGCCTGGACCATCTCTCCGGGGCCCAGTGGTTTTCCACTCTAGACTTAACCAGTGGGTACAATCAGGTTCCTGTATCAGAACAGGATAAGTTAAAAACTGCTTTTTGCACGCCATTTGGACTCTTTGAGTGGAACCGTATGCCCTTCGGGCTTTGTAATGCACCAAGCACATTCCAACGTCTGATGCAGAGGATGTTTGGGGACCAGCAGTGCCAGTCACTTCTTTTATATTTGGATGACATCATTGTGTTTTTGGGTTCGGTCTCTCAGCACATGGAGCGTTTGGAAGCAGTCCTTGCTCGGCTTCAGAGAGAAGGTTGGGCCAGAAAACTGTAAAACTGGAAAAATGTTCCTTTTTCAAACGACAGGTTAAATACTTGGGGCACCTTATCTCAGATAAAGGTGTAGCCACAGACCCTGCCAAGACTGAGGCAGTAGCTAAATGGCCACGTCCCACACAGGTTTCAGAACTTCATTCATTCTTGGGCTTTGCTAGCTATTACAGGCGTTTTGTGGAGGGTTTTGCTAGATTAGCGGGTCCTCTTCATAGGCTGGTGGCACAACAAGTAGGTACAAAGTCCAGGAAGGGGTCTGGTCAGGCTTTTCAATCTGCTTGGACATCAGAGTGTGAGGAGAGCTTTGAGGCTTTAAAAGCAAAATTAACATCTGCACCAGTGTTGGCATATGCTGACTTTTCACGCCCTTTTATTTTAGAGACAGATGCCAGTCTCAGTGGACTTGGGGCAGTGTTGTCACAGGAAACGGAGGGTGGAGTAAGGCCCATTGCATACGCCAGTCGAGGTCTTAACCCTTCAGAGCGCAACATGGCTAATTATAGCTCTATGAAGTTGGAGTTCTTGGCTTTAAAATGGGCCATGGCTGAGAAATTTAGGGAATATCTTTTGGGCCATCGGTGCGTGGTCTATACAGATAACAACCCTTTGAGTTATCTTCATTCAGCCAAGCTTGGTGCAGTGGAGCATCGCTGGGCTGCTCAACTTGCTGCATTTGATTTCGATATTAAGTATCGTTCTGGACGCAGCAATGACAATGCTGATGCACTTTCCCGCCAGCCGATATCAGGTAATGGCTTGGAAGAACTTTTGTCGGGCACCTCCATCCCAGAGGCTCTTCGGTGTGCCCCATGCACTGTTCCAGTGTCGGCAACTCATTTGTGACGACCGTTTTGCCGTCTCATTCTGTGTCTGACCTTTGCACTTTACAGGAAGCTGACCCCCTTCTGAAGGGCATTTTGGGTTTTTGGAAGAGGCAGGTTTATCCTACTCCCGAGGAGAAACGGCAATTTCCCAAACTGTCCTTGGTTCTTTTAAAAGAGTGGGGTTGTCTTGTTGCAAGAGATGGTGTGGTGTACCGTCAAGTCCATCAGTCAGATGGAGGTGAGGAAATTTTACAACTCATTTTGCCATAATTTCTTAAACCGAATGTTTTGACTCAGTTACATCAAGAGCATGGACACCAGGGTGTGGAGCGCACCGCTGAGTTGGTGAGACAGCGCCGTTACTGGCCCGGGATGTCCAATGACATTAAAAAGTGGGTACAGGAGTGTCAACGGTGCCAGGTTGCTAAAAGTGTAACATCTGGCTCGGGCACTTTTATGGGTCATCTGTTGGCTTCTCGGTCGAACGAGATTGTTGCCATGGACTTTACTATGTTAGAGCCTTCACGGAATGGCTTGGAAAATGTTCTGGTAATTACTGATGTATTTACTAAATACACAGTTGCTGTTCCAACTCGGGACCAGAAAGCGGCTACCGTCGCTCAGGTTTTGCTCAATGAATGTTTTTTTAGATTTGGGGTTCCAAGCCGCATTCATTCAGATCAGGGTCGGAGCTTTGAGAGTGCATTGATTCAGCAGCTTTGTAACATGTATGGAGTTAAAAAATCGCGCACTACCCCTTACCACCCTGCTGGAAATGGGCAGTGTGAGCGTTTTAATAGAACACTTCATAACCTGCTGCGCACTCTACCAGTGTCTAGGAAGCAGGATTGGGCTTCCAGTCTTCCCCAAGTACTGTTTTGTTACAACACTGCCCCCCATCAGAGTACTGGGGAGTCTCCATTTTTTCTTATGTTTGGTTGTGAACCTCAGCTGCCTGTGGATTTCTTGTTGGGTCGTGTTCAGGATCCTGCACCAGGTGAGGTGGTGGATTGGGTGGCTGAACATAGGATTAGATTAACTACGGCTTTTCATCATGCTCAGGATCACTTGTTGGCAGCTGCAGGGCGTAGAAAACAGCATCATGATCAGGGCATACGGCAGGTTCCATTACAAGAGGGACAGTTGGTTTACCTGCGTGATCATAGTGTTAGAAGTCGTCATAAAATTCAGGACCTCTTTAACTCAGTTATCCATCAGGTTGTGAGAGCTTCAACGGCTGGAGAGCAGGTTTATACTGTGGCTCCTGTGAGTGACTTGCAGAGAACTCGAAATGTGCATCGGGATATGCTGAAGGCTCTGGTTGGGCCAGAGCCCACACCTGCACCCCTGCAGTCAAAACCTGCCTTGCCTACAAGGGAGTTGGATGACTCTATGGAGGATGAAATCTTGGAGTGCAGCTTGACTCCAACTTAAAGTTTGATAAACAGATCAGTTCTGTTGTCAAAACCAGCTTTTTCCAGCTCCGTCTGCTCTCTAAAGTAAAGTCATTTCTCAGCCGTGGTGATCTGGAGAAGGCCATCCATGCCTTTGTGACCTCCAGACTTGATTATTGTAATGCTTTGTATGTTGGTATTAATCAATCCTCCATCTCCCGTTTACAGCTTGTACAGAACTCTGCCGCGCGCTTTTTGACCAACACACGAAAATATGAACACATCACTCCTGTCCTGTCCTCTCTACACTGGCTCCCGGTTCAGTTCAGGATACAGTTCAAGCTGCTGCTGTTTGTTTTCAAAGCTCTGAATGGACTTGCACCTCTGTACATCTCAGAACTTTTGAAAGTCCATCAGCCCGGCAGAGCTTTACGATCTGCCAGTCAACACCTGCTGGAGGTGCCTCGCTCAAGGTACAAACAATGGGGAGACCGGTCATTTTCTGTTGCCGGCCCAAAAGCCTGGAACAGTCTCCCCCTTGAGCTGCGTGCCACCTCTGATCTGACTCTGTTCAAAACCAGACTGAAGACCCACTTGTTCAAAAAAGCTTTCAGTGTGTAACTTTTATTACTTTTGGTATTTTAGTATGTAGCATTTTTATTTCCATTGCCTTGTTGTTGTTGTTTCTTATTCTATTTTCATTGATTTATTGTTCCAGTTTATTCATCTTTTTATCCTGTTAAGCACCTTGGTCAATGCAAGGCATTGTAGGAAGGTGCTATACAAATAAAGTGTATTATTATTATTATTATGATTTGTGCTTGTTGGTCTCTGATACTTATGTACCTACTAGCTCCACAGCTCCAGGGTTGCTTCCACCGGTC
This sequence comes from Garcialebias charrua, assembly GCA_038048925.1. Lineage (NCBI taxonomy): Eukaryota > Metazoa > Chordata > Actinopteri > Cyprinodontiformes > Rivulidae > Garcialebias > Garcialebias charrua. The sequence continues at coordinate 8,389 of JBBPBX010077706.1, read as the reverse complement.
GCTTTAGGAAATGGTCACCCTGTTCAAACTTCTGAGGCAGTTCTTCCATCCTTGCGTCGTACTGCCCGTTTAGGGGCAGGACAGCATTCAAATGTCCATCACCTTCCTCGACCTGTGGGTTATGCTGCAGGATCTAGTCAGCCAGTTTCCAACGCACAGTTGGCCATTTTTCGCCCCTGGTGCTGAAGTGTGCAGGTCCATCGTCGGGGCGACGATGCAACATCGGGGGGTAGAATGTGGTGAGATGGTGTTTCACTCCTCCTCCCCTCCCTCCTTCTACTCTGTGGACCAGGTGTAGCCATTTGCACACCATTGATTGATGGGCGGGGCAGATGCCTTTATATTGGGCAGGCTGCTGCAGGGTGCGAGTATCTTTGTTTCCTTCACTACAGTCGGCTGCTTTATTTTGCTTGTGTTCTGGATCTGCTCATCTGAGATCCATTGTTCTGCTGGCGTTGCCGGCTGTGGCTGTGGGTTGTTGTGGCGTGCGGTTTCCTTTTAATCCTCGCCTGCTGACCTGTTTCCTCCCTGGTTTGGCTGTGTTTCCACTTCTGGGCACCAGCTTTTACTGTTTTGGAGTTGCAGCGCTGTGGACACTCTGCTGTCTTGTCCTGTCTTTCCCTGGTTGATCGGCCCACTCTCAACAAAACCTGTACTTGTCGGGCAGGTGTTGTGGGCAGGGCATTACATCACTCCGTTGAAGAGCATTTGGACTGGAAGACAACGACCGGTTATGGTTTTAAAGTGTTTTCCATTATTTGAGTCTTCCTCCTTTTCAAGGACTGAGCGATGGACTGGAGACCTTGGTTTTAAAGAAAGGATTGTTTTTAATGAAATTGTTTTATTAAATATGTAAATTGGCTTTCTGTGTTCTGGTGTATATTCTAACTTAAAGGAGCAAGAGCTCCACCTTCTGGTCACATTAATATAATGTCTGCTTGTGTTTACTTTGATCACACAACAACAGAGTTTTTATTTATTTATTTATTTCTGCCAGGTGGAGAAGCTGTTGTTCCAACAGGCGGACTGGTTCTGATGGGGTCCAGATGAAAACACAGCAAGAGTCCAGTTCATTAATGTGTTTACAGTTCGGTTAACGTGTTTTAATAGTGTTCAGTTTAATTCTCAGTGTTTGTGTTACGTACAGTGGTGTTGAATAAATAAATAAATAAAAAATAAACCTGGTGTCTTCATTTTCAACATGCAGCACGTTACGCATTGTTTAAAAAAACGTAATGAGTCCAGATAGATACTGTAGTTCAGATAAATTTATATATCTCCCACGCTAACATAAATACTGTTTATTATTGTTAAACTGTAATATTGTGCAGCGTGACACGTGAAATGTCCGCCTGCCCTTACTGTCCGCGCGTGCATGCTGCGCGCATGTGGTTGACACAAAAGATCAGCAGGAGATGTTTACATTATCAACGGGGGGTCAGCGAAAAAGATCCACTCTGGAAGGTGAGTTCAAAAACCATCGTATTTAAAGAGGGGGGCAAGTGGACTCGTGTCAACGATAAGCAAAGACGCAGAGAGAAAGGAGCGGTTTCACTCAAAATACGCTCCGTGTAAACAGGGCCTAAATCTAACTATTTATGAAGCCATAGATAGAAGACTATCATCCTTAAGGGAATACAGATTGACCTTCATGCCAGTTTTGGACTCAGATCATCTTATGCTGAAAAATAACACGAGTTGTAGTTGTTTTGTTTAATCCTTCAAAATTACATTATGTGCACACACACTCAAAGTACCGGTATGCGTTGTAAATGATTACTACTACATCATCAATTTTGAGCTCAATATCTGTCAAATTGACTGAGTTATCTCTATTTCTGTGTGACTTTATCAATTAGCTGTGGTGGTCATCTTGAATTTGATTAACTACAAAAGTTATTCAGTTGTAAATCTACACTCTGGGGGTTTCATTAAAATTCACCCAGTGGTTCATGAGATATTTTGCTACTAGACAAAAATGATTGACTCCAACCCAGTGGACAGCACTCGGGAGTCTGTTGTGAATAATTCCCAGCTGAAACCACATCAAATCTAGGCACAATATCTTTAAAATTTACTGAATTACTGTTTATCCATTTAGGTGATTTCTAAGGTCAGTTGGCTGTGGCAGCCATACAGAAGATGAATAGTTGCAAAGACATCTTTTGAAAGACCATGAGATATTTTGCTAACAGACAGTTGAATCTGGCTCCAAAAAGTTGACTTTTCAGGATTTGCTTAATTGTCTCTAGGTGTGAGTGATAGTGAATGGTTGTTTGTCTCGTTTGTCTCCATGTGTCCCTGTGATGGACTGGAGACATGGGTACCAGTGACCCCCATGACCCGAAAAGGAAGAAACAGGTAAAGATAATGAATGGATCAGAAATTATGGGCAGGACAAGCAAAGGTCTTGTTTTAACTTTGACCTTGATTTGTGACCTTGAAGAAGAGGTAATAAAAAGTGATGATGCATATGTGTATGAAGTTTCATTAAATTATCTTGAGCGGATGAGAAATTATGGGCGGGACAAGAGAAAGTTTCTGAACATACATTTGTCTCTGGTCTAGGGCTCAATGAGCCTGGAGGTCGGAGAGGTGTTTGGCCTTGATCCTTGGGTGGACGTTGGCGAACTGGGGGGTATGCAGGGTCAGCGGGGGAGCTGACTCGCTGCAGGAGCATTGATCCTGCAGTTATTTTCTCCCCATCCCTCACCACGCGCCTCCGCCCTCTTCATTTCAAATTAATACATGTAGGGATTTGAGGCTCAGGTGTGCTGCAACGTTTTTACATCTCTGTTGTTCAGAATCACCTGGAACTCAATTTTATTATACACCTTAGTCATTCATTCATATACATCCTCATAAAATTCACATATAGGAATTGGGGTGAGCACTTTGGTTATGGGTGGCGAGATGACACCATTCTCGCCTACCGTGCCTGTGCTCACTCACAATTATGCATTTAGACAGTAAGGGCCTGGGTTAGAGTTGGGGTGGAGGGGAAACTGGCATAATGCCAGCCTTTGCTCCTTCTCTCTCCCTTTTTAAGTGCACTTTAAAACAACACACATCAACAGCACATTTGGGGACGGGGGTGTATATGTCGGGGTCTAGGTTTGTTAAAAAAAAAAAATCTCTTTCTGACCCCCCTGGTTCTCTGGCGGCTATTCTGGGGGTGGGGTCCGGTAAGGTGATGGGCAGTCGGGTGTTGTCTTGGACTATGGGAGGGTTCAGGGCCTGGGGGATCGCCGTGGGCGGGGCTGGCATTGCGCTCCCCCTGGGGCTGCTTGGGCCCGGGTGTCCTGTCCTGTCGGCAGGGCGCGGGTTGGGCCGGATCTTGGATGTCTGCTACTCTCCACCCCAGAATGAATGGGCCTACCTCCTGGGTTTGGATGTGGGCTGTCCCATGTAGGGGGCAGGTACATGTCTTGGACCTGGGGGGTATAGAGTGTGTATCGGGATTATGAATGGAACGTGTCGTTATTGTTTTTCTTTCTGAGAGTGAGGGTGAGCATGAGTGTGTCTGTGTATGAATGTTTGTCAGGCTGGGACTTGGGCTGCCCCCTCTCTGAGACATCTGAGGCTACTCAGTGTTGCGCTCCTGCCGCGTGGCCCCCTGGTGGGTGTTCTTTTGCCTGCGGGCGTGCTTGGGGCCCTCACTGTCTGGGGTTGGGCGCTTGGGCGTGTGTCGGCTCGGCCTGGTGGCTGCCTGGTGGGGCTCGGGTCTCCTGGTCCTGTCGGGTCTGGGCCTGAGGGGTGGGCGTCCCCGGTGCCCGGGCCTCGGTGACCGGCCCTGGGGCTACGTTGGTGCAGCGGGCTCCGGCGGGGGCCTGTGAATTTGTCGCTGTTGACCCCGGGGGGTCATTGTGTGTAGTCACTGGTGGGGCTTCTCCTGTTCTCCCCTTTGGTCGGATCTGGGGAGTTGGTGAGTGGCTCGTCCTGTTCGGGTGGCCCTGGGGACTCTGGGCTCGGGTCCTTCTTGGGGTCTTGGGCTCTGGTTGCCCCTTTGCCTGCCTCGGGCCTTGGGGGGACGGATCTCTGATGCTTCACGGTTGCTATTGAATGTTCTATTGGAGGAAACTTTTTCACTTATGCATGCTCACAACCACACGCAAATGGATGCAGGGATGTATATGTAGATATATGCAGATATGTAGATGGGTATATGAATGAATATGAATGTATATGTATGTATACTGTATATATATTTGTAGGTATGGTTTGTATATTTATGGAAATCTACTGTAAGGTCATAAATGTTATTAGTCTTTATGCATGTGTTGCTGTGTTCTGTCATGTACTTTGCAGGATTGCAGACGGAGGTTGGGTGTGTTTGCCTTGTGCTTTTTTGTAGATAATTGTTGTTTTTTTGTCTTACTTTCTCTTTCCTTTTCTTTCTCTCTATTATATAAAAAAATATTTATATTGGAGTGAGAGGATGGCTGTAAGGTGAGAAGGGAGGCCATCTATAAAAGGAAGAAGAAAAACAAAAACAAAAACAAAAAACATACATTTGTAGATATGACTACACCATAATACAGTGGGACAAAAAAGTATTTAGTCAGCCACTGATTGTGCAAGTTCTCCTACTTAGAAAGATGAGAGGGCTTTAATTTTCATCAACTATGAGAGAATCCAGGAAATCATGTTGAAAGATTTTTAAACAATTTATTAGTAAATTATGGTGGAAAATAAGTATTTGGTCGATAACAAAAGTTCAACTCAATACTTTGTAACATAACCTTTGTTGCCAATGACGGAGGCCAAACGTTTCCTGGCTAAGGTGTTGTGGGATGGTAACCTTATAGTTTGTAGACATGCTGAACAGAAGGACAAGGCTTTGGACTTACAAACGGTGTGTGGTAAAGTGGTGGACAGGAAGATTGTGGGGGAAGTGAGAGGTTCAAGAGGAGTGATTTCAGGGATTCCTGTTGGATAAGACTTGGAGGCAGGTCATAAAAGGAGGGGAAATTGAGACGCTAAAACGTTTACCGGCTTATCGTAATGGGGTGAAAGTGGATAGTACGTCCGTCCTGTTATATTTCCGGGACAGTATCTTGCCAGATAAGATCATGATGGATACTTGTGTTTCAGTGTGAAGGCGTATGTCCCACCGCCTCTTAGGTGTTATAGGTGTCAGAGGTATGGGCATATCGCTAATGTTTGTAGGAATAAACGTCGTTGTAGATGTGGGGGAGGACCATTCATATGATGGTTGTGGAGACTCCGATGTTGTGTTGTAATTGTGGGGAAGGTCATTCTGCAGCTTATGCAGGGTGTGTGAAACGAAAAGAAGCTGCTGAAATTCAGAAAGTTAAGACAGATAAGAAACTTACGTGCGCAGAAGCAATTTGAGTGGTCAAACGCGATGTTTCTTCAACGTCTACTGTTGACAAACCAAGCGTACCTGAACGTGGTCAGAGTAATATCACGATCGAGCGGTTGATTCCATTCATTGCTTACGTTATAAACTGCTCTGAACAGGCGAAAACTAAAACTGAAAACATCAAAATCATAGTGAAGGCTGCTGCAAAATTCTTTGACGTTAAGGAGTTGTCTTGGGAGAGGATTCATGATGAATTGAAACAAGGTGAGGGTACGTCTGAACATGAGGTATCTCTACCCATGAATTAAATGTGGTCCGATGGAGTAGTAGTATTGTTTGGTGGAGGGGATTTGATGCACTTTTCTCTTTATACACTTTAGGGATTTTCGTAAGGGTAATAGTTTGTTGGATGTTAGGGTGTTCTAAAACGCCTGAGCGCTTTGTATAGTGTACAAAACCGTCTAGTCCGTACTCCAATCTGGAAGGTGGCGGTAATGCACCTTTATGTTGTTTGCCAACCGCCATAAAACTCCAATAATAATGACAGAAGAGCTTCTTAAAGTCACAGGTCTGTGAGAGCCAGAAGTCTTGCTAGTTTATTATTGACCAAATACCAGTACTTATTTTCCACCATAATGTACATATAAATTCTTTAAAAATCCTACAATGTGATTTCCTGGATTGTTTTCCCTCATTTTGGCTCATAGTTGAAATGTATCTATGATGAAAAATTCAGACCTCTCTCATCTTTTTAAGTAGGAGAACTTGCACAATCAGTGACTGAAATGCTTTTTTTGCCCCACTGTATATCTGACATTGGGTGGACATAAAAAACTGAACTAATAATAATAATAAATTTAATTTATAACGCACTTAAAATCTCAAAGTGCTACAAAGTGCAACAAAAATCAAAGATCAAATAAAAACAAGTGATAAAATCAAGTAAAATCAGTGATAGTATCAACTAAGATTAAAGGTAAAATCATGTGGAGGCAGAGTACGCTCACTTAAAAAGAAAATTCTTTAAACCTAGTTTAAAGTCAATCAGTGACTGTGGAGCTCTCAGGTAGTCAGGGAGGGAGTTCCATAGGCGGGGGCAGCCACACAGAACTACTCCTTTAAAGCTGCTATATGTAACTTTTCTAACAATATATTTTTAACAAATTTCTTCACTCTGTCACTAGATTGATGTTGGAGAGGTAATCTTTTAAAAAAACTTTAAAAAAATATTGTCCCCTTGGTGGTAAATAAGCATTTCTAAAAAGAAAAAGTGACCCGCCATTTTCCAGCCAATAAAAACAAAGTTTGTAACCAGCCAATAAAAACCGAGCTTGAATTTGAATCAGCCAATAAAAACAGAGCTTGAATTTGAATTTCAGCAGACCACAAGGGGGCAGAGCCATATATGGCTCTGAGGGGGAGGGATCAGAATGCTTTGCTTGTTGAAATTTTTTCTAAGTGCTGATGTTCTACAGAAACTGCAGACTTCACCTTTAAGTCAGAGAGTCTTTATTGTCATTTGCACCGCATGTGGTACATGTGATGAAAATGAGATTATGTACACGGGGTCCCAGTTACATCCAACAACAAATGCAAGAGAAAAACAGTAATAACATCTAGAATTAACTAAGAGAAACATCAACTAGTAATACACTAAGCCCTAATGTAGTGGAAAAACATCATTATAAACAGCAGCACGAACATGAGTCTGTATGAGCAGATGGTCACAGATGAACACAGCAACAAGAAAACAGATCAGCATGATGTGATATTTTGCAGTGTTTATTCTTATTATTTATTTATTCATGAGTCTAACAGCCTCAGGGTAGAAGCTGTTCCTCAGTCTAGTGGTTCTACATTTGATGCTCCTCAACCTCCGTCCTGAGGGGAGTGGGGCAAAGAGTGTGTGTGCTGGGTGAGTGAGGTCTTTCATGATGCAGGTGGCTCTTTTCCTGCATCTGGAGGTGTAAATGTCTGTGATGGTGGGGAGACTGACTCCAACATCTTCTGTGCAGCCTTCACCACTCTCTGTAGAGCTTTCCTCTCTGCAACTGTGCAGCCTCCATGCCACACGTTGATGCTGGAGCACAGGATGCTCTCCACTGCACACCTGTAGAAGGAGGTGAGGACTGGGCTGCTCAGACCAGCTCGTCTCAGCTGTCTGAGGAAGTAGAGTCTCTGATGACCTTTCTTTATCAGGCTGGTGGTGTTGTTGTATTTGTATCTGGAGACCACTTCCACCGCAGATCCTCTTATGTTCAGCGGGGTATGGGTGTGTTTGTTCCTTCTGAAGTCCACAATCATCTCCTTTGTCTTTATTCTCTTTGCACCAGCTCTCCAGGTGTTCCACCTCCTGTCTGTAGCTGGACTCATCATTGTTTGTGATGCATCCCACCACCGCTGTATCATCTGCAAACTTAACAATACGACAGCCTGGATGTGTGGCTGTACAATCATTAAGCTTCTGAGGATGTGAATGTACAGAACCAGTCAAATATTTGGCCACACTATTTGGGCCCTATTTATTGACACAGTTCATTTTAAAACAGTGGGTGTGTCAGACATGTTGACTGACAATTATAAAACAAATAAAGCTAGATTAATAAAAACTAAACAAAACCTCTAATATACATATTTAGACTGATGGGAACTAAATCATTCTTGTTCCCTCAGTTCGACACAGTACCACAGGAATTGTATAAACACTCGTTACAGATACATGCCTACTCTGAAGAATACTGGATTCAGACGACGACGCTATGGACTGTGTGTACGTGTGTGGTGTGAATACATTTAGTTGGAGTACAGAAAATAACCTTAATGAGCTTTCAACAGTTTGATTTTCTCCTTTGTTTTCACTGGAAGTCCTTGAACGCAACAGCAGCTTTACTTCACTTGTACATACAGTACTGAGCAGATGGAGGGGAAAACCCTGAGAAAAACTAGCTTCATCTGCAATTAACCAAGATGTTAAATAATGTAATTTTACTCAAAGATGCCTAAACATAAAAAATCTTGCTAGCAACTTTAGACTATAATTTAACCCCACAATAAAAGGAGCAG
>JBBPBX010077705.1:2451-16805 GCA_038048925.1 Garcialebias charrua | reverse complement strand
TCTCAGTGAAATCTCAGTTTGTCCTGTGAGTGTGTGAACTGCTTGTCACCCGAAGTGCACCTGGAAATGACGACACAAGTAGGCGGGTCGACGCAGCGCGTCACCAGCTTCCGTTGAGCGAGGCGGAGCTCGCTAAACAGATACGTGACGTCAACCAATCAATCACAGCGTTTGTAGTTCATTCCCAAGCGTTCATGGTAAATGAAGTTTTCTTACCTTCGCCCAATGCAGTACCGGAAATGACGACAAAGTGGGTTGGTCGCAACGGCGTGCGTTCCCACTACAGCGAATCAACGCTCGCTACGAGAGTGATTGACAGTTCACAGCTCTCGTTCATCCAGTCACAGCTCATAAACAAAACGTGTGGGACTGGGACACGTAGCTCTTTAACGTTAGCTTAGCACAACAGAACACAACTTTATAGACTCGTAACCAACTCAAACGCTTCGAATTAACTCCCCAAAATTCTGAAACGTGGCAATCACATTTAAAACAGGCACGACTTAGCTACGCTTAGTAACCCAGCACTGCAGCTGTTGAACAAACACGGACTCTCTCGGAGCGCGTCAAGGTCGGTTCCGTCCACTTTAAAGGAGCAGAACTCGGGTTTCAGAACCACTATCCGACACCGTTCTAACAGTTATATGCTTCTTTGACCTGCTCTAACATGTAAAATACCAGCACAGCAATCTTGTAGATGTTAAAGTAGCTTTCAGGCTTTTGACTCGGCGGTCAAACAAAGCTTTGTACAGGAGTCTGTGTGAACTGGACCGAACAGGACCAGAACCCCCACAGACCACGGGCTGACAAAACCTCACCTGAATGCTTCCAACAGCGTGTAACAGAGTTGAAACGAATAACAATCCCTCAGCCTCAAATGATAAAAACATGCAGAATCTGCCTGCTTTGAACACTTCAGCCAAAATTATTATCCTCAGAGTTTAAAACTTGGATCCTCTTATGCAAACATGACGTTACAGTTCATGAGAGACGTCCATGAGAGACCACAGATTTATCAATAAACTTTTAGAAAACACGTACGAGGGCCACCAATATGTAGTATTAGGGAAGGGTCAGTTTTAATACTGACCTCTTTACCTTAATTAATTTACTTATTCAGATTGAATAGTAATTTCACGGATTCTTTTCTTTTTCAGTTTACCCAATATTTCTGTGATCTTTATGATGGATAAATAAACAGAGCTATAGAGTGACAATGGACATTGACTTAGTTGGTATGCCAGGCGACACTACCATTTATTTAAAATAAATCACTAAATTAACACCATTACACTTGATTGATATGATTTCACTTTCTTTCAATTTGATACGTCAGCACACTTAAATTCAACACAACAGACTTCAATACTGGATGTTAACATATTTAGTCTGTGGGCTCTTTAGCTTAAAATAGTTTCCAGCTTAGAATTGAGGGAAAGGAGAGGAGGAAAGATTTAAGAAGAATTGGGAGGTTGAGAGAGGAAGTTTATCTTGCATTTATGAAACCAGATGACACTCTTCCGTACGCGTCCAGCTAAGATATCATCACACCTCCAGCAAGCAAACAGCGGCTCCTTTACCTTAAGACGTCCGCCTCGGTTCTGGTAAAGAGCTGTGATCAGCTTTGGACTGACGAGTCGTCGGTCCCGCAAGTCCAAGCTGGACTCCACATGTGTTTACCTTGTCGGTGTCGGTGATACTCGCTTTCGTCGGCAGAAGCCGTGGCAGTCGTGGCTTTTTGGCTCAAGATAATTTATTCCAGGAAGGAATAACAAAGTTTGAGCTTACGCTCATTCGAAGTGGACTCATAACAGCCTGTTATCAGTCCTTAGCTGAAGACGAAGGTCGTTAGCTCTTGACCAAACGTACCCCAGCTCTTTGGGAAAGGTTCACATCTCTTTGAAGTTCCCCCAAACTCTGAAGCGTTTCCGCAAAAGTTAGAACTTAAAAGAGAATTAGAGAGGAGAGAAACTTGTCTCTTTTTCATTGGTCCACTTGTTATCACTATTCAAGGTGAAATTCAGCGCAGAGAAGGAAATTGTTTAGGAAAAGTATCTGAGTGAGAGACTTTCAGACGCTAGATGAGAGTTTTAGCTTAAACTCGACAAAAACAATTTCAGTGTAAGTCAGTTTGACATTTTAGCTGAACTTTGACACCTTTTCACTTGCAGAAATGACACATTGATGTTTCACATTTAAAGAATAACAGCATATAACATATATCATGAAAATGACAAAAGTTATTCTTTTGATTACATTAGAATAAAATCAAAGATAGAAATAGTCTCTTTTGATGACTATATTCTCAGATTACAACTAATGGAATGATTTTGTGGTAAATGTCTTGCTTTACTGAGAGGTCAGTAAAGGTCATCACTGGACAGTTCAAAAACCTTAGTTTGACCCTGGGTAGGTCCACTACATGATCAAATTTGCGAACTCTCAACAGAATCCTAGCTGCACTGTTTTGAATATATTGAAGCTTCTGAATGTTTTTGCCAGGGATACCAATAAACAGGGAGTTGCAGTAGTCGAGCCTGGAGGAGACAAAGGCATGGACAAGTTTCTCAGCATCAGGAAAAGTCAGAGATGGGCGAAGTCTGGAGATGTTTCGGAGATGGAAGAAGCAGGTTTTAAACAGATGCTTAATGTGATTTTCAAATGTGAGATGAGAGTCCATTTTTATTCCAAGATTTGTAACAGAGGTGGAGAGGGGGATGTCTTGACCAGAGAAGGAGATTGTTGTTAAAGTTGATGTTTGTACCTGGTGAGGGGTGCCGATCAAAATGGCCTCGGTCTTGGAGCAGTTCAGTTGAAGAAAGTTTTGATTCATCCATGCCTTTATTTCCTCCAGGCAGGCAGAGAGAGCAGTGAGTGCAGTGAGAGCAGTGAGTGAAGATGGAGATAGGGATGATGATGATGCTCCAGTCCTGATGTAAAGTTGTGTGTCGTCGGCATAGCAGTGAAAGGAAATGTTGAACTGATTAATAATTTGACCCAAAGGCAGCATGTAAAGGGAAAACAGCAGGGGCCCCAGAACTGACCCCTGAGGTACACCACAGGAGACACCGACTGTCTGGGAAGTGGCATTGCCAAGACTGACACATTCCAGCCTATTGGAGAGGAAAGATCTGAACCAGTCCAGGACAGTGTCACAGAGACCGACCTCCACATGAAGACGGTGGAGGAGGATACTATGGTCCACAGTGTCGAAGGCTGCAGTGAGGTCAAGGAGGACAAGGATGGAGGGAGAACCAGTGTCAGCAGCCATGAGGACATCATTTGTTACTCTCAGCAGTGCAGTCTCAGTACTGTGAGCTGCTCTGAATCCAGACTGGAACTTCTCATACAGAGAGTGTTGCTGTAGGTGTTCCTGCAGCTGAGCAGCAACTGCTTTCTCCAGCACTTTGGACAGAAATGGGAGGTGGGAAATTGGCCGGTAATTTGAAAAAATGTCGGGATCCAAATTAGATTTTTTCAGAAGAGGCCTAATGATGGCAGTTTTTAGAGGCAGTGGAACATGACCAGATTGTAGAGACTGATTTATTATTTGTGTGATTAATGGGCTAATTGCAGAGTGATTGGATTTTATGAGAGATGAGGGGAAGGGATCCAGGGCGCAGGATGAAGGCTTCATTTTCTTGATGATGGTCTCTACCTCACTCTGAACAACTTCATCAAAGCTGCTCAGGGTCCCAGAAAGCAGACGGGTAGATGGCACACTAAGATCAGGGAGGTTGTGGAGCTGGGATCTGATAGTGTCAACTTTGTTTTTAAAAGATGAGAGGAACAGGTCGCATTTTTGAACAGAGACCTCATGAGTTTGTTTAATGGGATTAAGCAGATGAGTTATTGTGGTGAAGAGCTGTTTAGAGTTTCCAGGGCAGGTGTTGATGATGTTGGAATAATATTTGGAGCGTGCTTCTTTAAGAGAATAGGCGTACGCTTTCTGATGTTCTTTGTACGCTTGCTTATGTACCGAGAGACCAGATGATTTTACACGTCTCTCAATAGCACGGCCAGTTGCCTTCATCCTGCGCAGCTCACCAGTGTACCAGGGGGCTGAACGGGAGAAAGACACCAGTCTTGTCTTCAAGGGAGCATGTAGGTCCAGAAGCTCCTGGAGAGATTGGTTGTAATAATTCACAGAGTCATCTGCAGATGAGTGATTGACGGCAGTCAGGGCGTGAAGATCAGCAGACAAAACATCAGGGGAGATGTTTTTATAGTCACGGAACTGGATAGGTCGTTTTGGGTTAGAAGACGGCGAAGTTGAAGGCACTTCCAGGGAGATGACCCTGTGGTCTGAGACACCCAGGTCATATACAGACCTTTCCACTTCCCAAGGAGGGGCCCCAAAGCACTTTACAATACCAACCATCCACCCATTCATACACACATTCATACACCGGTAGCGGCAGACTGCCATGCAAGGCGCTTTCCAGTCCTACCGGGAGCAACTCGGGGTTAAGTGTCTTGCCCAAGGACACAACGACACATGGTGTGGGGAACCGGGATTCGAACCTCCAACCTTCCGATCGGGGGACGACTGCCATTACCACTACGCCCCAAAGAGATAAAAAATAATTTAATAAGGTTATGATTTTAAATAAAAAAGATTATTTAGATAATAATAATAAAAGAACAATACCTCTTCTTGAACAGTTGAATCTCTCACTCATCATCATCATTCAGGGCTTTAATCAGCTCCAGGGCTTGTTGACAATATCAGTTTTAGTTTTTTCATAAAGAGCTGAACTTTTTGAGTTATGGATGTCTCGTAGCGAGGATCAAGAACTTTAAAGCCTGCGCATATAACAACATTCAGACTTAGATTCAGAGATTTAAAAACTCATACAGTTTGTGTTATTGATCTGGACCGCTCTGAATTACCTGATAAAAAGTAGTTTAAATGCAGCTGTTGTTAGCAGTGTTTTATGCAACAGCTGCTGTTTCTTCGTTCACATTCCGATGACGTAGTTTCAAGCGCTTTCACGCTAGACGTGTTGCTACTGCAGAGTCTTCATGAAACAACGTCCACACACACAGCTTTGAATGTGCGCTCGTCTTAACAAGAAAGCCATAACGTTCCCAAACAGGAGACTGGAGTAAGAAGCTAATGGCTAAATAATGCTGCGCGTGCTGCGCGTGCTACGCGATAATGGCTCCGTGCTGAAACGCGCCCAGGAAATTTTGTTTGGCGGCGCATATATTAACGTTCAATGAGTGAATAAATAACTGAAACGGTAGGCAAGTGGGCCGAACCGAATGTGACTTACCGAAACGGTTCGGTACACCCACGTGTACCGTTACATCCCTATTCACCACTCTCTGTAAAGCTTTTCTTTCTGTAGCTGTGCAGCTTCCATGCCACACATTGATGCTGGAGCACAGGATGCTCTCCACTGCACACCTGTAGAAGGAGATGAGAACTGAGCTTCTCAGACCAGCTCGTCTCAGCCATCTGAGGAAGTAGAGTCTCTGATGAACTTTCTTGATCAGGCTGGTGGTGTTTTTGCTCCAGCTGAGGTTATCATTTATGTGTACACCCAAGTATTTGTAGCTGGAGACCACTTCCACCGCAGATCCTCTTATGTTCAGTGGGGTGTGGGTGTGTTTGTTCCTTCTGAAGTCCACAATCATCTCCTTTGTCTTCTTCACATTGATGTGAAGGTTGTTCTCTTTGCACCAGCTCTCCAGGTGTTCCACCTCCTGTCTGTAGCTGGACTCATCATTGTTTGTGATGCATCCCACCACAGCTGTATCATCTGCAAACTTTACAATATGACAACCTGGTTGGGTAGCTGCACAATCATATGTGAGCAGAGTGAACAGGAGAGGGCTCAGCACACAGCCCTGAGGGGAGCCAGTACTGAGTGTTATGGTGGAGGAGGAGAAGTTGTGGATCCTCACTGACTCTGGTCTGTTTGTTAAGAAGTTTAGGACCCAGTTACAAATGGAGGGGCTTAGTCCTAGTGTGAATATTTGTCCATCAGAGTTTGGGGGATCTTGGTGTTGAAGGCAGACGTGAAGTCCACAAAGAGCAGACGGACGTACGTGTCCTTCTGCTCCAGGTGGGTGAGAGCAGTGTGGACCACAGAGGAGATGGCATCCTCTGTTGATCGGTTCTTGTGGTGTGTGTACTGGTGATGGTCCTCGTTCATGTTGATGGATGTTTTGATGTGAGTCATAACAAGTTTTTCAAAGCATTTAGCGACTATCAAGGTGAGGGCCACTGGCCAATAGTCATTCAGACCAGTCACTGTAGAGCTCTTTGGGACTGGGATGATTGTGGCAGTCTTCAGGCAGGTGGGAGCTGTCACCAGTGTAAGTGAGGAGTTAACGATGTCGGCCAGCACATCGCAGAGCTGATCGGCACATTCTTTCAACACTTTCCTGGGGATGTTGTCTGGGCTGGTTGCCTTGTGAGGATTAATCCTCCTGAAAGTAATGCAGTGATAAAATATGATATTATATGTCAAAGAAATATGTTTATAAATGCTTATTTTGTTTGCAAGGTAGAAACTTGGTCTGAAATGTTTAATATAACAACTCTTAATATAAGAGAATATAATATCATCATTTAATATACCGGTAAACAACATGAAATATATAGATGGACAGATTTGACTCACCATTTTGCAAGACACTGTTCAGTTTTGTGTCTCTGTCACCCTTAATGAATGCATAATAAGCAGTTATTTATGATTTGTAAAGTGTTTATAGAGGAATTAATAATGTATATATAAACTATTTATTATCCATCTATAAGGGGAGCCTTATTGTAAAGTGGTACCAACATATCTAATCAAGAAATGCACTTTGACACACCAAGTTCTGAAGTTAGTACCGGTAAATCAAACTTGTAAGCATGATTCTTTTGAAAGCTGGCATTCTAGCACAATCACTGTCCCTCTTTCTTTTGCCTTGGCAGCAGAGACAGAAGAAACCACACCTCATCAGCTGCTTACATTATCATCACCTTTATTAAAGACACAAGTAGGTCCATAAATATAAAAAAATATAAAAACACATAATATAAAATTATAAAAATCCCAAATGTATGTCACATATTTACAAAAAGGCTGAAACATCAGTGGTTTCACATTCTGGACTTTAACCTGACTGAGCTTTGTGCAACATCTGTTAGTATCAGGATGATGTTATTTGTAGAATCACACAATCTCCACATAAATCTTTACTTAAGGTTACGTAATGCAGCATGAAAAGTGGAGAGACCAACACCAACAAATAACTGACTTGCACTAGTCCATCTCAGCATCCCAAGCAGCATCCTCATTCTGTCATTATATGCCACTTTGAGTTTCTGTATACTGCTTTGCTTGTATTGTCTCCACAAGTGGGCAGTATACAAAGGAGTGCAGTATGCTTTAAAAAGAGCCACTTTCACTGATACAGAACACATCCCGAACTTGTGTACAAGCATGTTGGCTTGTGCATACATTAAACGACGCTGTCTGTAAATGTCATCAGCCAGATTGTCACTTATATAATGTCCCAGGTATTTAACAGCAGCAAACACTTTAAGAACAGCACCAGATAAAGACACGTCAGGAAGTACCAACTTCTGATCCTCCCGGCTTCTTATGATCATGATATTACTTTTCATTGCATTGTACATATTGTCATACTCCTGACCATATTGTGAGCAGGTCCTAAATAATTGATGACCTGGGACATGTTCTTTTCTACAGTGCCCACAGATTTCAGGTTAAAATGTAGTCTTTTTTTTCAGGACATTGTTGCTTTGTCTCTTGAACCCTACACCACTGGGTACTGGTGAAGTTACCTATCCAGAACAGTAATCTGAAGAATGATGCAATCGCTTTGAAAAGTGATGGAGGAAAATATTCTTGCGTTATCTTGCTTACTCAAGAAAAAAAAAGGAAAAAAAAAAACTCAACAGCAGAAGAAGATTTTTAACCATTATTTACTTGCAAGGTCAGATTTTCAGGACAGGTTACATAGATTTACAGGAAGTACACATGTGGAGACCAGTCACAAGAATACACCAGGAGTCTGTGAAGCTTGTTTTTATACTCTTGTCAGTTTAGCTGAGCTCACAGACTCCGAGAGGTCCTTGGAGGGACCGCTGCACGCAGCAGCCTCACCCAGCTCTTCAGCCATCACATCCACAACCTTTGACCAGAAAGTCTGTAACAGAAAGAACATAAGGCTTAGGTACAAACACGTCCCAAAGACTTGCTCAGTGTGGATTTTTATTTTATTTTATTTTTGTCACTTGTTGGATTCAGTAGCATTGTTTGTCTCATTAAAGAAAAAAAATTCAGTCATTCTGTGAAAATTATCCAAAGTCTTACTTTGAAAGCCACTTAATCTTTACCAGGACTAAGAAAATGGGTGTAATTTACAAATGAAATAATTTTCAATTTGACAAACTCTTTTTTCTGCTTCAGACAGTTTAGGGACTATTTATTTTTTAGAATGTATTCTTCAGTACTGCTCTATATGTGGGAGTGGCGGTGCAGAGGTTAAGAAGGTGAGCTTGTGATTGGAAGATCGTCGGTTCAAGCCCCGGTACCGACAACATCAAAAATGTGAGTGGGATAAATGAAGCAGTCACACCTGTCTCCACCCTAATCTGCCCCACTCTGGGCCCTTGAGCAAGGCTCTTAACCCACACCCTCTGCTCCCCCGGGCACCCTAGATATCAGCTCTCTGCTTCACACAGAGGGCTGTGGTAGCTCCGTGGTCTGTGGTTGTGTCAGGAAGGGCATCCGGCGTAAAAACAATTGCCAAGTCTTCGTGCGACTAGTTCGCTGTGATGACCCCTAACGAAGGGAGAAGCTGAAAGAAAAAATATATAAAAAATATATAAAAAATATAAATAAAAAAACTTCAATACTGCTCTTTCAATCCTAGTAGATGTCAATGCAAATCCTAGTCTGGTCTTAATTGAGACATATCTATATCGAGCAGCCAAATCTACAAGTCACTTATTGAATATGAAAAATGGAATGTGGGAATAAGAGGAGAGGGCGGAAAAAGATCAATGATATGGATCTGCATGTGCAGACTAAACTTCCGCCCTGTGTGCTCATGCATGTGTGTTTGCATGTGTGCGTTGTGGGCGCTGCGGCGTTATTGGACATCTGAATGAGTAATGACATCGTCCCAGACAGGGCAATTACCACCAGTGCTCGTTTATTAAAGAGTGGATTGAGAAATGGAAGAAGGATGGTGGCTCTGGTGCTGAGGGACTAGAGGATGAATAGGTGCAGAAAATGACATGCGGTGCAAATACAGGAAGTTTTATATTTATTTGTTGTAATCCATTGAAAATGAACGTTGATTATAGTGTATTTAAACCATATGTACAAAAAGCTGAAATGTGGGCCCCATTGTTTGGTTCTGATGCATTACTGGTTTCTGCAGGGCTGTTGTTGAGCAGCAGTTCATTGTCCCCCCAATACATCCTATTGATTCTAACTCAAGATCATTTAGACTAGTTATCTAACAGTCATCCATCATGCTCTTCCCTGTTAAGGAGATCAGTACAGAACCAGTTAATATCAGTAGAAACTAACTTAATCACCAAGAATACTTTATTGTTCATCAGTGACAAGCGGGCAATAATGTTTTTGACATAATTTGTGTGTTTGACTGTTAGCAAAATATCTTGAGAACCAGTAGACAAATCAAAATTAAGCACTTAGAAGGTAATCAGTGGATGCACTTCTGCATCTGATTAACATTTGGAGTCAGTCCAATTCAAGATGGCCACCAAAGATTAAATAAACGCATGTAACGCAGTCAGTTTTACAGGGAGTGAGCTGACATTTGGTTTATAACAGTTTACCGTAGTTATGGGTCATGCCCAGCACATACAATGGCAGCTCACGTGAAGATCTTTTGTTATTTCAAGGGTTGAAAAAAATGACAATACCTGTGATTTCTCAAATAAATTTGTTTTAGTTTTAACTTTGGCAAAAAATGCAGCCTAAGCCTTTAAGGAATGTTTGAGCTTTAGCTAAATAATTAAAATACATTTGTCAGTTTAAAAATGTTTGTGTTCTTAACCAAACTAAATCTGAATAACAAAAGTTCCCATATATTAAAAGAGGTCTAAAAATACAATATGTAAAACTGATAGAACAAATAAATGTTTCTTATTTTGAACAAACTTTGACACTGATTTTATAATTTCATGTAATGTTGCATTCACTGTTCAGTTGAGGGATCATTGAGCACTCTCTGTGTTTTGTCTCTCAGCTTGTTTGCATCAATTTTAGCTCAATATCTATAATTGCAACTCAGATTTAGCTGGTTTTGTGTTGAAGGAATGAATTCAAGTAGCTCACTCCACCCTTAAAACATATATGGGAAAATACTTTATTATTTAAAATCCTCGTTTAAGGAACGGGGATAGACTGTATTTAGCCCTTAGGGAAATTTACTTTTTAACAATAAAATCTTTATCTCAAGTTGAATTAATTTCTGTATTTCAGGGTAACAAACTACAGAATGGCATTCTCCCACTCCCACACAGTCTTTTCCTGCCCCTCTTCAATTTATTCAACGTATTTTTTTATTTTTTTTTTTATTGAATGAAGCAAATATGACAAACACAACAAGAAATAACAGCATAACAAGGCACACAATGAAATAAAATGAGACAAGTTACCAGGGGGAAAAATAAAATAGAAAAAAATAAAAATAAAATACAGTCGTACTATCAGCATACACAATTAGGTATTATTTATACATTGTGACCATGCTGACAATGTTTTAACAGCCTTACGGTTTGCACAGTGTTCAATGTCTTTTATATAAGTTTCAAAGTCCTTAAAAAATACACAAAAAAAATCGGCCTTTTCCTTGAGAATTTATGCTGGTGAAGATTCTCAGTCGTCCAGGACATGATAAAATCAAAAAAGGCGTTCAATACAGGATCAACTGGACTTTATTTGTTGCAGAAAACGTTTTGACTTCTGTCCAGAAGTCTTTTTCAATTCTGAATGAATGGAAGCTGTGAGACCGAGAAGTTTTATACAGGCTGACAAGCCACGCACCAACATATGAAATTGGAAACTGAAATAACACCACAAAATACCTGAGATAACATGCCCATTCTATTTAAATTGACAAAACAACACATCACAGCTTAACAGAAGGGGGTTTGTAACACATACATGTAAATTGAAAGATCACACCTTAACAGTAGGAGGTTCCCTTGAGGTCTCTGGTAGAAGACACAAAACTGTATGTAAATTGACAAAAAACACCTCCCAAACAACAACAGAGGCTACTCAGAGAACTTTGTTAGTCTAATTTACAGACAAGACATCCCTGCTCCCATCCAGTGTGAAATGTTTCGGAATCAAATCCAAAACTGAGTTATAAGTCTTAGAAAGTTGAAATCTCAGACCTCCTCCTCTGTTAAGAGAAGGTTTTTCTCTCTTAACATACACAGCTTCCTTCACCCCCCTCTCAGATGGTTTGAGAGGGGGTGAAGGAAGCTGTGTATGTTAAGAGAGAAAAACCTTCTCTTAACAGAGGAGGAGGTCTGAGATTTCAACTTTCTAAGACTTATAACTCAGTTTTGGATTTGATTCCGAAACATTTCACACTGGATGGGAGCAGGGATGTCTTGTCTGTAAATTAGACTAACAAAGTTCTCTGAGTAGCCTCTGTTGTTGTTTGGGAGGTGTTTTTTGTCAATTTACATACAGTTTTGTGTCTTCTACCAGAGACCTCAAGGGAACCTCCTACTGTTAAGGTGTGATCTTTCAATTTACATGTATATGTTACAAACCCCCTTCTGTTAAGCTGTGATGTGTTGTTTTGTCAATTTAAATAGAATGGGCATGTTATCTCAGGTATTTTGTGGTGTTATTTCAGTTTCCAATTTCATATGTTGGTGCGTGGCTTGTCAGCCTGTATAAAACTTCTCGGCCTCACAGCTTCCATTCATTCAGAATTGAAAAATACTTCTGGACAGAAGTCGAAACGTTTTCTGCAACAAATAAAGTCCAGTTGATCCTGTATTGAACTCCTTTTTTGATCTTGAGAATTTATATTTATGTATGTAGTACTACACTTAGCAAAAATTAAGAGTATGTTAATAATAAAGACTTATTTTTCATGTTCATTGTCATTTGCAAAGAAACCCAGGATAATGTGTTCATAAAGCAGTTGATAATCTTTACATAGGTGAGTTGTTATGAAATGGGTCAAGTCCTTCCAGAAAATCTTAGTAAATGAGCAATACCAAAAGAGATGTGGTACAGTTTCAGGGACAGAGGTACAGAATGAACATTGTGTATCAATATCTTTTTTACATCTGCTTAAAAAAGCTTTACAGGGTAAAACTTGTGAAAATTTTTAAGGAGATTTCTAAATATAGGTTCTATAGTATATAATATATTACTCTGTGAACGTAGAGCATTAACATTTAAACTTTCTAATAAGAAAGGTATAACTGGAACCAACCTGCTTCAAAATATTCTTCTTTTACCTTCTTTCTTTAAAAAAGGTCACAAAAACATCATCTGTATTAATAGTTTGATCTCAGTCAAGCTCAGATGTTACTTTACTTTAATAAAATATTTTTGATGTGATTTTTAGGAAATCAACATTACTCGGTGAAGGTGATTTATCCCTCTCCTTGGATGAACGCTCTGGCGCCAGCGTAGTAAGCCACTTTTCCTGCCTCGCGAGCCTTTTGGATCTCCGGCCACAAACGCTGTCGGCGCTCCTGGTCTCCTTTTGAAAAGTCCTCTTGAACTGCAGGCCTCTGTCCTTCAAATAGGCCGAGGTCTTGGCAGCCTTCCAGACAGCATCCCTGCAGACAAACTGGAGAATGATGGCTCAGGATCTTGTGTTATTAGCTTGCCGCTTGTTTCCAAGCCGATGAACAGTATCTACAGCGTCAACAAATCTTTCTTTCATGGATGGGAGTACTGTATGACAAATCTTTATCACAGCGAGGCGGAGGTCTTCGTTCTCAGATTCAGGGACTCCTGCTAGCTTCAAATTCCACCTTCTTGTGTAGGATTCAAGCTCATCCATTCTCCTCTGTGCTTGTTTAACAGGCTGTTCTAATTTGTCAACCCGCTTCTCCAAACAGTTCATCTTTATAGTGACAGCCCGAAAGTCATCAGCCATGGCATCCACTTTGTTGTTGAGCTCAGATATTTTGCTTTCAATATTATCTGACCTGTTGTTGATGAGTAGTGTTATTTTAGCAAGCTGGCTGTAAATCTCACTATTAGCTGATGAAGTAACAACACCAGATGCCTTTTTCTTAGGCGCAGGTGACTGGCCGGGAGTTAGCGGCAGCGGCGGGAAGTCATTCTCAGTGAAGCAGTCCTCCATGCTGTTTTCTTCTTCTTGAGTATAGTTGTGGTCGCCCGAGGCTAACGCACATGTGGCTGTAGCATTAGCATCTTTGGTAACGACGGAACGGTCGCGTTTTCTCAACATAATTACTTTCAAGAGGTAAGATTCACTTCCACAAGGACTAGGTAAAAGATGGTAAAAAGTAAAGTGAGAGTAAAGTACTTCAAAAATAACTTTTCATAAATCTATTCCCGAAATGGTGCAGAGCGTTGCAAGGTTGATGTGCTCAGACCGCCATCTTGAACCCTCCACCGGCGACCAGCAATCTTTATTCAACGGTTTGCTTCCTAATTTTCACCTCTTTTCTTTTCTCACCCTGTCTGTCTGCCTGCCTGTCTGAAATGCTAAGAAAACATTGTGTTGGTTATGCTGAGAATCAGTCAGCAACTGCTTGGGGATCAATGGGAAAGAAAATAAATCCCATCCAGAGGAATTTGGGTTTTGAACTTTTACCACTGAGTTCATCACTCAGAAAGCACGTCAGGGAGGAAAACCATTTGAAAAATGATATTTCAGATATGTGTACAATATTCTATCTATCAGTAAAGACAGAAACGCAAATGTCTATTTATAGAATTTATTTATAATTTGTGTTTGCTTTTGTCCACTTGAACATCCAGCCTCAAAATAACTCCCTGCCAGTCTTCAACCAACTCACATGAATGGCAGTATTCAAGTTTAACATATCACATTCAAAGATCGGTGAGATGTGCTCAACTCTTGACTCATACCCAGACACTCTCGCTACTGTCACTGTGTTGGTCCAGTGGTGCCATGGTGCTCGAAGCATCCTCGCTCTGTCCCTTCCGTGTCACAAACATACAGAAGACATATTGTTTGTCAAGTTGGGAAAGACCAGAGTTCAAGGACATTAATGGCTGTAATGTGTAATTTCCCTCCTACTCCCTTCTGCTCCATGGCTACTCGTTCACTGCTTGAGAAATCTGGAATTTGGAAATAGATTGTGTGCG
>JBBPBX010077704.1:0-16805 GCA_038048925.1 Garcialebias charrua | reverse complement strand
TTAAGATTAATATGTTTATAGGTTTTTCACAAGTTTAGAGATTCATATTTTTTGCTTTTTGTTTGTGAAGCTGGTTCTGGTTCGGTCGATTGGACATGGTTTTACACCATACAGTATTCTGTGACCTGCAACAGTGCATGCAACACCACCCCCTATGGTCACAATATACGAGGTCACAGAATTTGGTGTAACACCGGTTCGTAAGTAGTGTTGCCAGATTGGGCGGTTTACCGCCATTTGGGCGGTTTTCATTCTCTACTTTTGGGGTAAAAATAGCTTTGGGCGGGTGGGGATAATTTGGGCGGATTTGGAGTCAGATCGGCGGTTTCTGAGTTAAACTATTACCGGTAAACACATTTCAAACAATCATTCATCATTATTTCATAGCAAAGCTCCTCTGACCTTTCTCCATCACTGATTGGCTATTGTCATCTGCCAGGGCGATCACAACAGAGAACTGGTGAGGCAGTGGACACCTCGTTGAGTGGGCTGGTCCGTAGCGGCGGTACGTCAGAGCGGCCGCCATATTGGATGTGGCAGAACTGCCAGTCAACTGACAGAAGGAAACGGACTGAACTTCATAAAGCGCTGTTTTACAAAGTGTTTTATGTCGATGCCTGTCATTCACACACTAATATATTTGGAAAACAAACATGCACCAAAGATAATATTTATAACTTTTAAAGTGATTATTAAAAATGTTTATTCCTTAAATGTTTAGGTTATAGGTAAACACACTAAGCCAACAATATTTTGAGTGTTTACAACTATATATGATGGCCGCGCTCAGACCAGCCGCAGCTTCATGGGCTTCCAGAACATCCCCAGTTTTTAGTAGTTTTAATAGTGTTTTTGTACCTGACTCTGCGCGTTTTTTGCGGGTGAATTATAGCCGAACTGAGCTGTTGAGAATTGGAGCGGATTTACCACAAGGCACGGCTGAAATCAGCAACGAACTCAAATCAGAGCTCGGAAGATTGGATCTGCTTAGATCATCTTTCTGGAAGCAGATGCGCGGAGGAAAGAAAAGAAAGCGGTGCTCTCGAGGGAAAAAGCGTGGCTGTCGAGCAGGAATTATGACGAGACTGCGGGCAGACGCTAAAACCGGGAGACCGCCGATGCCGGCTCTTTTCCTGTCCAACGTGCGTTCGCTCGACAACAAGATGGATTTGCTTCGTCTGAGAGTAACAACGTCGGAGGAGATGAGGAGATGTTCGGTGCTTTGTCTCACGGAAACATGGATCAATGAAGACACTCCTGACTCTGTTTATGAGTTGGATAATAAGCTATTTTTCAGAACGGACCGGTGCATCGAGACTACGGGGAAAACGCGAGGCGGAGGCGTCTGCATTTACGTTAACAAAGACTGGTGCACGAACTGTGCCGTTATCAGCAGGATCTGCTCAGCTGCTGTGGAGCTTTTAACAATAAGATGTCGGCCACATTATCTTCCCCGCGACTATTCAGCGATAATAATAAGCAATGTTTACATAGCACCCGATGCTAATGCCAACGACGCCCAGGGAGAAATTCATGACTTACTCACCTCGCTGCAGTGTAAATATCCTGAGGGGTTTTTCATTGTTTCCGGGGACTTCAATCACGTAGATTTACGTGTCATTCTTCCAACCTTCAATCAGCACGTTTTCACAGCAACACGAGGAAATAAGACACTAGACCAGGTCTACACGAATGTGAAGGGGGCGTACACGGCGAAGCCACGCCCACCGCTCGGGGCTTCCGACCATCGCTCCCTGCTATTGGTCCCTAGACAGCTCCCCCCACTCAGACGTCACAAGCCGGAACAAAGAGTGATCACATCGTGGCGCCAAGATAGTTCCCCCATGCTAAGAGACTGCTTTGAAAACACAAACTGGTCTGTCTTCAAAGAGGCAGCTACGAATGGAAGTTCAGTTGACCTGGAACTTTATGCTTCCTCAGTCCTGGGTTACATCAGTACATGTGCTGAAAATGTATCCATAAGAAAGTGTGTTAAATTTTACCCCAATCAAAAACCCTGGCTAAATAAGGATGTCCGCACCCTGCTGGCAGCCAGGGACACTGCATTCAAGTCTAAAGATACTGAGGAGTTGAGAAAGTGCAGGAGAGAACTGGATGATGGCATAAAGAAGGCCAAAGCCGCGTATGCACAGAGGATCGAGGGACAGTTCACCTCACATGATCCACGGAGCATGTGGCAGGGCATCAAATGCTTAACAGACTACAAGGGCAAAAGCAAACAATGCCCCAGGGACCCATCCCTGCCTGATGCCCTCAATAAGTTTTATGCACGTTTTGATGATCCAAACAGACCAACTAGCACCAGACTCAACTCATCACCAGACGAGGAGCACCTCAAAGTGACCGCAGCAGAAGTGAGAGGTAGTCTCAGAAGGATCAACCCTCATAAAGCTACGGGTCCAGACAACATCCCAGGGAAAGTTCTGAAGGAATGTGCGGACCAGCTCTGTGAGGTGCTGGCTGACATCTTCACCACCTCACTTTCACTGGAGTCAGTTCCCACCTGCCTGAAGACTGCCACCATCATCCCAGTCCCAAAAAGCTCCACAGTGACTGGTCTGAATGACTATAGACCGGTGGCTCTCACCCCGATAGTCGCTAAATGTTTTGAGAAACTGGTCATGTCCCACATCAAGACAGCCGTCAACATCAGCGAGGACCCTCATCAATATGCATACCGTGAGAACCGATCAACAGAGGACGCCATCTCCTCTGTGGTCCACACTGCTCTCACCCACCTGGATCAGAAGGACTCATACGTGCGTCTGCTCTTTGTGGACTTCACATCTGCCTTCAACACCATGATCCCCCAAACTCTGATAGACAAACTATCTACACTTGGACTAAGCCCCTCTATTTGTAACTGGGTCTTAGACTTCTTAACAAACAGACCACAGTCCGTGAAGATCCACAACTTCTCCTCTTCCACCATCACCCTCAGCACTGGCTCTCCTCAAGGATGTGTGCTGAGCCCTCTTCTGTTCACTCTGCTCACATATGATTGTACAGCCACACTTCCAGGCTGTCATATTGTTAAGTTTGCAGATGATACAGCTGTGGTGGGATGCATCACAGATAATGATGAATCCAGCTACAGACAGGAGGTGGAACATCTGGAGAGCTGGTGCAAAGAGAACAACCTTCACATGAATGTGAAGAAGACGAAGGAGATGATTGTGGACTTCAGAAGGAACAAACACACCCACACCCCACTGTATATAGGTGGATCTGCGGTGGAGGTGGTCTCCAGTTACAAGTACCTGGGTGTACACTTGAATGATAACCTCAGCTGGAGCAATAACACCACCAGCCTGATCAAGAAAGGTCATCAGAGACTCTACTTCCTCAGACGGCTGAGACGAGCCGGTCTGAGAAGCTCAGTCCTCACCTCGTTCTACAGGTGTGCAGTGGAGAGCGTCCTGTGCTCCAGCATCAACGTGTGGCATGGAGGCTGCACAGTTGCAGAGAGGAAAGCTCTACAAAGAGTGGTGAAGGCTGCACAGAAGTCTGTGGGAGTCAGTCTCCCCACCATCACAGACATCTACACCTCCAGATGCAGAAAAAGAGCCACCTGCATCATGAAAGACCTCACTCACCCAGCACACTCACTCTTTGCACCACTCCCCTCGGGACGGAGGTTGAGGAGCATCAAATGTAGAACCACTAGACTGAGGAACAGCTTCTACCCTGAGGCTGTCAGACTCATGAATAAATAAATAATAAGAATAAACACTGCAAAATGTCACATCATGCTGATACTGATCTGTTTCTTGTTGCTGCGTTCATCTGTGACTATCTGCGTTCATCTGTGACCATCTGCTCATGTTCGTGCTGCTGTTTATAATGATGTTTTTCTACTACATTAGGGCTTAGTGTATTACTAGCTGATGTCTCTCTTAGTTAATCCTAGATGTTATTATTGTTTTTCTCTTGCATTTGTTGTTGGATGTAACTGGGACCCTGTGTACATAATCTCGTTTTCAACACATGTACTACATGCGGTGCAAATGACAATAAATTCTCTCTGACTCTCTGACTCTCTAATAAAGTGTGTAACACTATTACTGATAGGCCGTCTTATCTCAAAACGCCTGGGATGTTTTGTAAACTTGACGCTCTCATCCTCCCAAATCTGCTACTCCATGGACGTCAGTGGAGCCCAGCTGAAAAAACATTTGTCATCGGTTCAGAACTTTGGCTTCGTTTTCTGGCAGTGGCCGGCAGCCCCCCCCCCCCAAGTACCTGCCTTTGAGACTCCTCTCTCCTCCCCCCTTCTGCGTAATGTCGGCGTCATTATGTGCTTGTGTGCGAGATTTTTTTCATTACCACATGTTTGACCTTCACAGGTCAGAAATGTGTTAGGATTTTTTTTGTCTCCAAACCCTATTGTGTCATTTTTCACCACTTTTGTCTGTCCAACAGGTCTCACTTGTAAATGAGTCTTCGAGGCTCAATGTGATTTATCTGTTTAAATAAAGGTTGAATGAACTGTGATGATAAATACAGAAATATTCATTAGTGAACATTTAATGTGTCTATAATAATCAGATCCTGAAATGTGACGTGTTGATTTTCTTAATAAAGAGCACCAATGATCACATTTAACTGGTTTTGATTAATCACATTGAACATGTTAACACCAATACTGTATATCTTTACAGGAGTTGGGGGTATTTTGTGTGTGTATGTGTGTGTATGTGTGTGTGTGTGTGTGTGTGTGTAATATATATATATATATATATTTTTTGTAAATACAGAAGTAAAAAATAAATAAATAAAAGTGTTGGATAAACGAGGGAATGTTTCTACAATTTTTTAGCACATCCAGAGGACCTAATTTACCCCTTTTTTTTCCTGCTTGGATTAATCAACCATCAGGATGTTGTATGTGATGTGTCACGTGACACTTTCTGAACGGTCCGTCAACGCAGCTCGAGGCGCGCTCCACTCCCAGTCTGCCTGTGTTTAAAGAGGCACTCAACCCACTGTGAAACGGTAGCCCCCAGACCAGATTCAAAATCTTCATGAAAATGGGAGTGTCGAGAGACAAGGAGGGGAGGAGGTGGGTGGTTGTGCTGCGTTCACGCCCCCTCTAGCAACAAACCAAAACAAACTAAAACTCTAGCAAAAAACTTATAGCAAGAAACAACAAAGAATAAATATAATAATAATAATAATATCACATTTTTGTCATCTGTGTATGTTTCCATACAAGACAAAATTTGACTCTGCATTTAACCTAATCACCACCAGGTGGGGCAGTGGGCAGCTATAGAAAGCGCGCCGGGGAGCAATGGGGATGAGGTGTGCTGCTCAAACACACCAGAAGTTATGCCGTGACTGGGGTTCGAACCTGGGTCCTTCGGGTCCCAAGTCAGTTTCCCTGCCACTACACCATATGTAGATGTATTTATCTATTCTCACTAGGGCTGAACGATTTTGGAAAATAATCTAATTGCAATT
This sequence comes from Garcialebias charrua, assembly GCA_038048925.1. NCBI lineage: Eukaryota > Metazoa > Chordata > Actinopteri > Cyprinodontiformes > Rivulidae > Garcialebias > Garcialebias charrua. Next base: position 11,321 of record JBBPBX010077704.1, on the reverse strand, counting down.
TTTTTTTCTGTAAATTGCAATTGCGATTTAAAACGCGATTATTTTTTAAATATCTTCAAGAATTTTTCAACAAACAGAAGCAATAAATCAATCTGTTTTATAATAAACAATGTCAGATTTATTTATTTAAAGCAGAGATTACAATAAAGCAAACAAATCTATGCCTTTTCTTTTCACCATTTCTATTTTTTCTTGTTTCATAAACATAATAGTAAACATGTTAAGTGAACTTCCTAACTACTGTCTGAACTTCACATGACAGTTAATAAATACATATAAAAAATTTGATATAAAAAAATTACTGTTTGAAGTTCAAACAGTTGGGTCAGTGATCCCTGTCGGCTGATATTTTGCTTACTTGAAGTTGAAGCACTGGTTGTTGTCATTCTAGCCATGCAACCATCGTAAATGTCTTTGTGGTGTTTTTTTTAAATGTTGATAAAGATTTGTGTCACGTGACCAGTCAAATTGCAGCCTTCGCGATTATCTTGACCGGGTGAAGCAGGTTCGCTGGTACGAAGTAATTTTACTTTTTTTTTTATTGGAGTAAATAAAAAGGAGTTTGTTTGGTTAACACAACTCCTTTTTATTTACTCCAATAAAAAAAAAAGTAAAATTACTTCGTACCAGGTGGGAAGCGAACCCGCTTCACCCGGTCAAGATAAAAGAGCTTAATAGCAGTTGGCGAACGCTCTGAGCTACAGCGGCGGACTGGATTTTTAGGTGTCCACTTTACCTATATACCATTCAATCCTCTTAACATTCTAGCTGCACGTAGAAGTTAGAGATTATTAGTTATATTTTAAAACCCTGGCTGCGCGCAAGAGTTAGACAATATTAGTTATATTTTAATGACATTCAGGTCACGCGGAAAGGCGGAAATGGGTGCGCGCTTCGTGTTATTTACGTCCTAACATAAGCTGAATTGTAATCAGTCATTAACAAAAATTTAACTCAGAAACACTAATTCAGCTAACAATTATTTTAGGGGTTTCTGTAGTTAAATATTAATGAAATTCAGCCCTCGCGCTGAGGTTGTTTGAATGAGTCCCGCCCCTGCTGCAAACAACGAATCAAATGTGAGCAGTACATGACGTCAAACTGGGTCCGTGGGGCCGGCCCGATAAGAACCACGGTGGAGATGGTTCCAAAACAAGGGCGGATCCCGGGCGGAAAAGGAAAATGCGAACACGCCGAACCCGGGTTAGAAGCAGGGTGGAGCCGGGGAGAGCCGGGGAGGGCTGGCCAATGCGAAAACGGCTTCTGTCCTCTGCATCCGCTGTCCTCACTCCAACTACCTTCATGTCCTCTCGAACTGCATCCATATATCTCCTCTTTGGCCTTCCTCTGTGTCTTTTTCCTGGCTGCTGCATTTCTAACATCCTTCTACCAATATACCCACTGTCCCTCCTCTGGACATGTCCAATAAAACTGTAAATATAACAATATATTGATTGGGCGGGTTTTGGGCGGTTGTTAACAGATTTTTGGGCTGGAAAACCAGGACTCTATCTGGCAACACAGTCCAAACAGGAAGTTGATTCATTTTCGGTTCTTGGTGGTGTGGGAACCTGAAGTTTGTGGCCTTTTTCACTTAGTTTTGTCAGCTTCTCCTTTGACTTGTAGACTTGTGGAACATATGACTAGCACTGGTTGTGATGATTGGGAATGAAAGTGCCATATTTATCCACTAATAAATTGTCTATTTTGACATGAGTGACGTGACATTTATTGGACCTACGGGTTACATCGGTGCTAACATCTGATATTAGACTGCACATCACTTCAAAAATGGCCAGACTATCTCTTTAAAATCTGTTAGCATTAGCCTCTGTAGCCTGCTGTGTTAGCTCAGGCCGCAAAGCGTCTTAGTCCACCATCTGTCTACAGTACTTTGACAGCAACACGCGACCAGTTTCTAGGGAAAAATTAGTTTAAATTCTGAACACCAAACAGAATGGCTGACTTGACAGTGAACGAGTGGACGTTTCAATCACAGCGTGTGTTAACTGGTACCGACCTGTTCTGTGTAAATGGACCCGAGGTTCCCTGTTGATACCCAGCAGTCTGAGTCTGCGAAGATCCATCTCTTCCTGAACAAACTCTGATCCTGAACTGCAGCTGCTACAACGTTCACCGAGTCTTCCTGCCTTTTTCCTCTCCGGTGCAGTGTTGCCAGGTGAGAAATGTAGGATTATCGTACTAGAGACGTAAAATCGTCGTATTTTGAGGGAAATTATCGTACACCCGTCACCAAAATAACAAGTACAGTAATGCACTATACTGTACTCACTCTATTGTTATAGTGGCGTCAGTACGGGGTGGGAACTAATGAGACCCCCCCCCCCCTCTTCTTCTTCTTCTTCGATGGTGTTTTCTGGCAGTTCACAAACTCAGTGTATTACCGCCATCAACCGGACGGAGATGTAATTCAAGAGTCTATGTACTTTCAATAAAAACTATTTAAAAAAAATTAAATCCTTTCAGCTAATTTTGTAACTTTCAAATATTTAACAAGTGCTTTAGTTATATCCTGTGACTGATTTTTCTTCAATAAAGTAACCATTGTCCCCCCCCCTTCTTCTTGTTGTTGAGTTTTCTGTGGGGGTTGGCTTACAAGATTTTGAAGCATTACCGCCATCTGCAGTTTAGGACATGAACTGGAATAGCGCTCAAAAAAATATACACAATAAAAATATTAAAAAAAAACTCTCCATAAGGATGTATAAATAAATAAATATTGCTCAGATTCTGTTGAACAAATGAGTCCTTTTCAAGTATTTCAACAAAATGTTGGTGCTTGCAGAACTTGAGTTTTGTTGTAGCAACAGGGTCGTACTCGTATCTGACGTTTATTGCAATGAGTCTACGAATCATTCGTCTTCTTTCAAGATGGTATTGATGGCAGATCATTAGCACATGTTATATGGTCTCATCTTCTCCACAGTAGTCACATTTACCCGTGGAGACCCCCCCCCCCCCTTCTTGATGTTTTGTTTTATGGCGGTTGGCAGACCAACTGTAAGCTGGTCTGTATGTAACAATCCACTTGTTACAGAGTCTGGACAAGAGATAAATAGAAGAGGGGAAAAAAAACTAATTCTGTAAAATTAATTTAATAACTCAACTAAATTATCTCTATTAAGTTTGTATTTTTCAAGAAAATAATAATTTGATCTTTAATTTTACTGATATCACTAGTAAAAACATCCCTAATTGTAAATTTAATATTCATTTTATTTATTTATTTTTGGAAATGCATTCTTTCTGTTTCATACCCTGGACATTCCATGAAAACATGTTCATTCATTCATTCAACCTTTATTTAGGCAGGTTAATTCCCATTGAGCCTCGAGGACTCATTTACACGAGAGACCTGGTTACAAACTCAAGAATGATGACAACAGCAACAGTAGATTTTCCTTGGACAATCAACAATAGACAATCATAAGAGAGAAATGCAGATTTTTTTAACAAGTTAAAACAAAGATGTCAAAGTAGCAAAACAGACAGATTATAAGGCATGTTGAACGGTTTCAGGCAAATTGCTGGTGCACATGTCACATAGTCCTGTTGCATGCTTTCCAATTATTTTAAAATATTAATTAAGGCTCGTGTGTCCTGTTCTAATGCGAGTAAGTTCCTGTTTCTTCCTGCTTTCCTTGTATATCCTACCTTTTTATGAATGCTGTGTAAATGTCTTCCTGTATCACTAATGTCCCAGTTTTCCTGCCATATTTTCTTAATATATTTATTTATTATTTAACATTCAACTTTACATAAATGTTCACTCATTTTCATCACTTCTTCTTCCAGATCACAGCTTTGCTTCTTATTTTCTAACTCATGGCGCGGGCGCGGCGGACTATTATTCAGCCAATCATGGCCGTTGTTCTGAGGCAAACGCATGCACGTCACTGTAGGTCACATTTAGAAAAACACGATTGGCTGGAATTTCCAGATGCGATCAAGGTTCACAAAAAAACTCAAACAGTTGCGACAGGCTGATGGCAACCAATTATAACTACGGTACACATTCACGGAATGGTCAAAATTATCGTATTTTTGGTCTTTTTCGGGATTATTGATCGTACATCGTACAGAGGGCAAAATTATCGTACAAATACGATAATTATCGTACACCTGGCAACACTGCTCCGGTGTTGTATCGAGATCCATTTCCCCTGCAAGCTCCGCTCCCGTTCAAACGAGAGGCGAAGCACGTGCACTCTGTAAACTCACTTCTATCTGTCCTCCCTGACTGAATTCATAGGAAATTTAAAACATAATGGGATTTTTGTGGCATGAGATTTCAACATTGATTGGGATAGTCGACCCCCTCTGTGATAAATTCAAGGAATGTTGCCTATCTCTCAATCTAACCCAACTTATTGATTCTCCCACCAGACCAAACAAAAATTGTCCCAAAAAATCTTCCATCTTAGATCTGTTTTTCACAAATGCACCTCACAAATTTCCTGGTACAGGTGTATTTGCTAACATTTTGAGTGATCATTCTGTAATAGCAGCTCTTAGATCTACTATACTTCCACCTGCTAAGCCCAGAATAATTCAAAAAAGGGATTTGAAACATTTCTGTGAACAGTAATTCCTCTGGGATCTATCCCACTTTGATTGGCAACGTATTCTATTAATCAACGATGTGAACACCGCTTGGAACTATTTTCATAATAGTTTAATTTACTTTGTGAACAAACACGCTCCTTTCCGGCAGTTCAAGATAAAGGGTCGTGACAGCCCCTGGTTTACTCCTGAACTAGCTGACCTCCTGCAGACCATCTTTGGGCCGCAGCAAGAAAATCAGACTCAGACACTGATTGGTTGAATTTTTGGCAGCTGAGGAATAAATGCACAACTGCCATCAAAGCTGCAAAACGTAATTATTTCTTATCTCAGACCTCCAAAAATCTAAACAATCCTAAAAAATTCTGGAAAACCATCAAATCTCTCTCAGGCACCCCCCAATCATCTGACCTCCCATCACAACTTCTTGTTGACTCTGTTCCTGTGTCAAATAAGCACGAGATCCTGAACTGTTTCAATAAACATTTTGTTGCTTCTAGTTCATTATTTGACACAGTTACAAATGGAAAATCAGCCACTTTATCTAATAATCAAACTTCTACAAATCAAATCCCTCCTACAAGTCAACCATCTGTTAATCACACCTTCTCTTTTTCTCCGTTCTCAGTCAGTGAGGTAAATAAACTGTTAAATGATCTTGATCCTAAAAAATCTGCAGGTCCAGATGAACTTCCACCTTATTTCTTAAGGCTGGCTGCTCATATCATCACAGTCCCTGTGACCCACATCTTTAATCTGTCCATAAGCCAAAACACCATTCCGGATGCTTGGAAAACAGCCTTTGTTCTTCCTTTGCTGAAGGGAGGTGACCCCACCTCACTGAACAACTATCGACCGATCTCTAAACTCTGCATTTTAGCCAAGGTTCTAGAAAAACTGATAAACTCTCAGATCAAAAATTATCTGGACTCATTTAACATCTTACCTCTCCATCAATCTGGTTTCAGGAAAAAACACAGCACAACTGCTTCTCTGAAGGTTCTTAATGACGTTGTTGAAGCATTGGATGCTAAGGACTATTGTGCTGCTCTTTTCTTAGACCTGTCTAAAGCTTTTGACACAGTGGATCATAACATCCTGTGTCATAAGCTCTCAGAAATTGGTTTCTCTGATCACTCCATTGGTTGGTTTTCTAATTATCTTTCCGATCGGAGGCAATGTGTTCAACATAACGGGACTTCTTCCAGCTATCTAACAGTTAAAAATGGTGTACCACAAGGCTAAGTCTTAGGACCAACCCTCTTTACAATCTACATAGCTAATGTAGGTCAGAGCATCCCTGATGTATCCTTACATTTCTATGCTGATGATACAGTTGTTTACTGTCAAGCTAAAACAGTAGCTAAGGCTTTCCAGTTTCTGCAATCCGCTTTTGACATCACCCAGTCAGATTTGTTCCATCTCAAACTTGTACTAAATGCTGATAAAACCAAAGCGATGTTTTTTTCAAATAGGAAGTCGATCCCAGCAGTTCTTCCTCTGATTTTATCCTCAAATGGTGTCCCTATTGAGTTTGTTGATTCCTACAAATATTTGGGTATCCTGGTCGGTTTGCACCGCTCTTCTAAACTCCAAGTGGAAAACCTGTAAAGAAATTGAAAGTTAAACTGGGTTTCTTTTTCAGAAACAGATCCTGTCTAACACTGAATGCTAGGAAACACCTTGTATCTGTGACTTTCCTTCCCTCCATTGATTACAGTGACATTATCTACATGAATGCTCCTACAAGCACCCTGCAGATGTTGGATGCTGTCTATCATGGTGCACTAAGATTCATAACTGGCTGTGATTATCGTACCCACCACTGCACCCTGTATTCACTGGTTAACTGGACATCATTAACCTCACGCAGACTCTTCCACTGGTACATTTTCATCTTTAAATCACTTCTTGGTCTGCTGCCTTCATACATCTCCTCCTACATGTCTTTGCGTGAGTGCAGCTACAGCGTGCGCTCTCAGGACATGATTACCTGCAGTGTTCCGTCAGTGAGGACTGAACTTGGAAAAAGGGCCTTCTCCTACTCTGCTCCTGTTTCCTGGAATATCTTACAAAAAGATCTGAAGCTCTCGGCCTTGACCTCTCTAAATGGTTTTAAGAATCCGTTGGAATCCTGACAAAACCCAATGCAGATATGTTCCTGTTTTTGATTTTCTACATCTACCTTGTTTTGCTATTTTGATACTTTGAAAATTTTTTTTGTATTTCTCCCTTATGTTTGTCTATTGTTTATGGAAATTCTATCATTGCTGTTCATCATTCTTTAGTTTGTAGCAGGTCGCTCTTGTAAATGAGTCCACGAGGCTCAATGAGATTTACCTGACTAAATAAAGGTTGAATGAATGAAAAAAACTCTCTTCTATCATTCTGCACTCTGACTTACGGACAAATATAATGTATTCTGAACTGTTAGTTAAACTTTTCACTTAAAAAAATGAACAAATACTCATCATGAAGTGAAGGAAAATATAAATATGAAGTACATCGACCACAATGCACTGTGATCAAATCGCAGCGGCGTTGCATCAACATTCATTCATTCATTCAACCTTTATTTATACAGGTTAATCTCATCGTGTCTCTGGGACTCATTTACAAGAGACCAGATTTTTTTAAATTGAATGAACATGCCCTCCTTTTTGTGAAGAGAGACTGGGATATTAAATAGTTAAAGTACATAAAGTACTTACGGGAAAAGAACATTAACATAAGCTATGAAGACATTTCATTCTGTCACACCCTGCCCAGTAATTCATCAAGATTCAAACCGTCAGTGGTCGTTAAGTTCATTGGCAGGAATACTAAAAACTATGTTATGCAAAATAGAACAAATCTGAGGGGATCAGACGTTTACATAAATGAACATCTTACCAAAAAAAATGGAAAAATTGCAAAAGAAGCAAGGTGGTTAAAAAACAAAGAAAAAAAAATAGCATCAACATGGACTAGAAATGGATACGTCTTTATCAAAGCAAAGGAAGGGTCTCAGCCTAAAATGATAAAAGAGCTGACGGATCTGGATGAATTCAAGAGATGAAAAATTACAAATCAATGAAACAACTCACAATCAAAATGGATAAAATATACGGTGAAATGAACAAATACATTAGAACATGACAACATACGAAGACTCAGAACCTAAAATATATAATGTTGAAAATGTGATTGATGCAAATTTTTTTCCTGTAATAAATGATAGCGAATATTATAATGAAGAGCAGTTTAATGACATCAATATATCAAATGGAGTTCTCTCCATTATTCACTTTAATAGCAGAAGTATAAATGCAAACATATCCAAAATAACAGATTACTTAAAACAATTAAATAGAACTTTTACGATAATAGCGTTGTCAGAGACATGGCTTAATGATGATAACACTAGTAATATTCACATCGAGGGGTATGATTTATATCATATGAACAGAAATAATAAAAGAGGTGGTGGTGTCGCACTATTTGTCAATAATGAAATAAAATGTAAATTAAATAATGAAATGTCAATAATAGTTGATAATATTATGGAAATGATAACAATAGAAATTATAAACAAAAACGATAAAAACATAATAATAAGTTGTGTATATAGATCACCAGGAGCAAATATAGAAATATTCACGGATAAAATCTTGGAACTAATGGAGAAAAGTTTTAATAAAAATATTTTCTTGTGTGGAGACTTTAACATTGATATGGGAAATAAAACAGATTCAAATAACATAAGCACATTTATAAACTCAATGTACAGTTTAAATATGTATCCATTGATATCAAAGCCAACAAGAATTACAACTCATAGTGCCACAATAATTGATAATATTTTCACAAATATAACAAATGGGGATGTAATTGGTGGTATCTTAACGACCGACTTAAGTGATCATTTACCAGTTTTCACAATCTTTAAAAATGATCAAAAAATCACAAAAGCAGACACAACGAAGAAAAAAATCATAAACACATCAAAAAAAGTTTTGGAAAAATTGAAAGAGGATCTGGATAAACAAGACTGGAATGATGTGTATGTTGATGATGCGAACAGGGCATATGATGAGTTTATGAATATCTTGGAAACCCTGTATGAAAAGAATTGTGTGCAAACAAATTACACAAAGAGAAATACAAATGATCAACCATGGATGACAAAAGGGTTAAGAAATGCATGTAAAAAAAAGAATTATTTGTATTCATGTTTCTTGAAATTGCGAAGTCAGAGCGCAGAAGAAAAATATAAAAAGTATAAAAATAAATTAGTAGGGATTATAAGGAAACATAAGAAAGAATATTATAGTAAATTATTAGATAAAACTAATGGTGATATGAAAGCAACATGGCGAGTAATGAATGGTGTACTGAAGAATCATAAAGCAAAAACTGGTATTTCAAAATATTTTGTAAAAGACAACGATGAAGTTCATGATGAAAATGAAATTGTAAATGGATTTAATCAATATTTCGTGAATGTTGGATCAAGCCTTGCAGCTAAGATACCAAAAGTAGATAAAAATATGATCCACTCAATTACAGGTTGTGCAAATAGTATTTTCCTAAATGGAACTAACAAAGAGGAAATAATGAATGTAGTAAAACATCTTACAGACAAGAGATCGAAAGACTGGGTGGACATGGATATGATGTTTGTAAAGGACATAATGAGCCATGTTATTGAGCCGTTCACATACATATGTAACTTATCATTTTCAACAGGAATTTTTCCAGATAATATGAAAGTAGCTAAGGTCGTTCCTCTTTTTAAAAATGGTGATAAATGTGTATTCAACAATTATAGACCTATATCCTTGTTACCACAGTTTTCAAAAATTCTTGAAAAACTATTTGTAAACAGACTAGACCAATTTATAGATAAACAAAATATTCTAAGCAGCAGTCAGTATGGGTTTAGATCAAAAAACTCTACATCAATGGCTCTCATGGAATTAATGGAACAAATAACTACTGCTGTCGATCAAAAACAACATTGTATCAGTATCTTTGTTGATTTAAAAAAAGCATTCGATACTATTGATCACACCATTCTCCTTGAAAAACTGAACAAATATGGTATTAGAGGACCAGCATTACAGTGGGTATCTAGCTACTTAAAAAATAGGAAACAATTTGTACAAATAAATGATGTAAGATCTGACCTCTGTAATATCACATGTGGAGTTCCCCAAGGCTCTGTACTTGGACCAAAGCTTTTTATTTTATATGTGAATGACTTGGTAAATGTGTCAGGACTCCTTAAATGTGTACTTTTCGCAGATGATACCACTTTTTTCTGTTCAGGTGAAGATATAGAACAAATGTTAGAATTGATAAAGACAGAATTTGTAAAGATACAAACTTGGTTTAAAATAAATAAATTATCATTAAATCTAGAGAAAACTAATTACATGATATTCGGTAATAGAAAGAAAACTGTTGATGTTCCACTCAAAATTGAGGATGTTGAGATTTGTAGAGTGAGTGAGGTGAAGTTTTTGGGTGTTATCATTGATGACAAACTGACATGGAAACAACACATAAATTCTGTAAGAATAAAAATAGCTAAATCGATAGCAGTACTGTACAAAGTCAGAGACCTATTGAATGATAAGGCTCTGTATTTGTTGTATAACACAATCATTGTTCCACACTTAATCTATTGTATTGATGTTTGGGGGAATGCGTGTAAAACAATCACAAAGCCTATTTTTGTATTACAGAAAAGAGCTGTAAGAATTATCACTAGAAAGCATTACCGTCATCCATCAAGTACATTATTTTATCAACTAAAATTACTGAAGTTCCATGATTTGGTAGACTATAATATTTTATCAGTTATGTATAGAGCTCAAAATAATGCATTACCTTTAAATATCCAAATGCACTTTGTTAAAAGACAAAGTTGTTATAATCTTAAGGGAACAGAGTTGTTTGTAAAACCACAATTCAGAACCAGTTTGAAGGGACGTTCTACCTCAATTCAGGGAATTAGATTATGGAATGGCTTGGAGAATGTAGTTAAAAATGCCAAGTCAGTGTTTACATTTAAAAAAATGATCAAAACAAATATGTTAAAAAAATATATGTGAAATAACGTAATGTGTATTGCATTAGTTAGAAAATTAGAAAGTGTTAGTCGTGTATTGTTAGTTAGAAAATTAGAAAGTGTTAGTCATTGTACTGTATTAGTATTAGTTAGAAAACTAGAAAGAGTTAATCATTTTGTACTGTATTAGTATTAGTTAGAAAACTAAAAAGAATTAGTCATTTTGTACTGTTGGTTGAAGAATATTATTGTTTAACCTGATTGTTGGAAAAAGTTGGTTGAAGATTATTATTGTTTACATGGTTTGACTACTGTTGTTTAATCTGATTGTTGGAGATAAGGGGCAGATATAATAAGATTTATTCTTCTTTCTGCCACCTTTCATTTTTTTACATTTTGTACACTATCATTATGAGATTGCCTTGTATTGTTTCTTTTGTAAAAAAATGAACAAATTTAATAAACATAAACATTTAATAAACATAAACATAAAGAAGCTTTAGTTTCCATGTTTAGAAACACTTCCGGTGGATTCTTCTTCGTTGGTGTTCCGCGGGCGGCTTCAACTTCCGGTGGCGGACTAGGCATCGAAAATAAATATTTCAAACGATTCCGGGAAAACCTTGACAGTAAGTCCCGGTTCCAAACTATTCTTGATGCACAACCCTACTTATCGCCTTTA
>JBBPBX010077703.1:0-16805 GCA_038048925.1 Garcialebias charrua | reverse complement strand
TTTGCTGACAACTTCTACAGCTTTTGAAAAAACACGTTCACAAGGAACAGCTGAGGCTGGTAATGCATAAATATTGTTTAGCCAACAAGAACATATGTGGATAAACATTTCTGTGTTCATTCCAGTAGGCCAGAGGATCCTCCGATCTTTGCAAAGGAGGATCAGACAAGTATCTCTGAACTTCAACTGTGGCATCCGATGTATGATTCCTGTGAGCTCTTGCCATCGTAGCATCTCGATTAAAACTTGACCAAAGGTTGGAAGCTGAAAGAGAAATAAAGATTTGACAGTCATGAACAGGGAGAAGTTTCTGCATGTGTTCATAATTACCAACTCACAACTGTCTGTGGAGGATGGAGTTTGTGTGTTTGTTGCTGGTTGAGGTGAATGATCATCTCGTGTGTGCCTCACCACTGCTGCACATTCAGCTGTAAGTTTCCGTGCAGCATTTTGGGTCTTTTCTGGACTGTAAAATCTGATCGTTTTAAATCTTGGATCCAGCAGTGTGGCGAGTGACAGGACCGTTGAGCTCTCGAGGTCGTCAAACTTATTTGTGAGGGTTGCAATGACGTTCCATCCAAGAAGTGTTGCTGTTACATTTGTGGTCCTCAGTATTACTTCCCGGGCTGCTTGAAACAACATCTTTACAAGTGGAATCACCATTGAACCTGACACTCTCTTCTCCTGGGACAGTTCCACACTTGCTGTATAGAATGTGGAGAGCACTTGGAGATGCTGAGATTGTTTCATATTCCTCAGAAGAGAGAGGATGAACATCTGTCTTAAGTGATGCCAGAGCTGCCCCGACTGTCTGCCTCTCGTTGTACAATCACTGCAGCATCAAAAAGGTGCTGTTCCAGCGCGTGTCCACCTCCTGAATGAGCTTCATCACCGCACAGTTCATTTGCTGTTGCACATGTTTCAGTTTTTCTTTTCCATTAATGCTCGACCTAAAATAAGTCACCACTTTCTGTGCCTTTGTGCGCAGATCTTCTAGGCCAGGCGTTTGATCCAGGGATTTTTTTTAAACCACCAAATTTAATGCACGTGCAATGCAAACATGTTGCATGGCTAGTTTTTTGTGCAGTGGAGACCATGTTTGCAGCAGCATCAGTCACCAGGCATTGAACCTTCAACTCAAGTCCCCACTCCACCATCAGAGACCTCTGAGCAGCTGTGATGTTTTCAGCACTGTGGTCTTGGGGGAAAGGCAGCACTCCTAAAAGTAAAGTGGCCATCTTCATATTATCCAGGACACAATGACAAGTTACTGCCAGATAAGCATCCATGTTCATGGAGGTCAGAGGTCAGGCTCACTCCCTCCACGCTCAGCAGTTGAGCCTTGGCTTTGGTCTTCTCCTCCTCATATTTCTCCTCCACCATCTTCTTCAGAGCCTGTCTGGAAGGCAGAGTGTATGTGGGGTCAAGCTTCCCCACAAACTCTTTGAAGCCTGGATCGTCCACAACAGTAAAAGGCTGAGAGTCCTTCACCAGCATCATGACCAGAGCTTCATCCAGCTCCTGCTTTCAGTCCACTAAGACACAATCAAACAAATAAAACTGTTATTTTCTGCTGCTGCCAGAAACTGAGAGTCTGTGTTGCTGTCATCCAGCTTCGGTCCTGGTCCTGAAGATGTCCTGGTCCTCCTGGTTGTCCATCAGCAGATGTCCTGGTCCTCCTGGTTGTCCATCAGCAGATGTCCTGGTCCTCCTGGTTGTCCATCAGCAGATGTCCTGGTCCTCCTGGTTGTCCATCAGCAGATGTCCTGGTCCTCCTGGTTGTCCATCAGCAGATGTCCTGGTCCTCCTGGTTGTCCATCAGCAGATGTCCTGGTCCTCCTGGTTGTCCATCAGCAGATGTCCTGGTCCTCCTGGTTGTCCATCAGCAGATGTCCTGGTCCTCCTGGTTGTCCATCAGCAGATGTCCTGGTCCTCCTGGTTGTCCATCAGCAGATGTCCTGGTCCTCCTGGTTGTCCATCAGCAGATGTCCTGGTCCTCCTGGTTGTCCATCAGCAGATGTCCTGGTCCTCCTGGTTGTCCATCAGCAGATGTCCTGGTCCTCCTGGTTGTCCATCAGCAGATGTCCTGGTCCTCCTGGTTGTCCATCAGCAGATGTCCTGGTCCTCCTGGTTGTCCATCAGCAGATGTCCTGGTCCTCCTGGTTGTCCATCAGCAGATGTCCTGGTCCTCCTGGTTGTCCATCAGCAGATGTCCTGGTCCTCCTGGTTGTCCATCAGCAGATGTCCTGGTCCTCCTGGTTGTCCATCAGCAGATGTCCTGGTCCTCCTGGTTGTCCATCAGCAGATGTCCTGGTCCTCCTGGTTGTCCATCAGCAGATGTCCTGGTCCTCCTGGTTGTCCATCAGCAGATGTCCTGGTCCTCCTGGTTGTCCATCAGCAGATGTCCTGGTCCTCCTGGTTGTCCATCAGCAGATGTCCTCCAGTAAGTAGTTTCTGTCCTTCCTGACACTTGTTGAACTCATGCTGCTTCTAGAAGACTTCATGGAAACATGTCATCATTAAGTTGTTGATTCAGCTCTACAATGTTCAACCTGGAGCTCTTTGGAAGAAAACACACATTCATCTTCATGTGTTCATCCACAGTGGAGGAAACTTCATCTTCCTCAGTGGAACAGACTGAACAACATTTATTATAAAGTTGTGACCTTAAACTCTTCAGTCAGCTTGTTATTCAATTGTTGTCATTTTGTGATAGGAATTGCTTTTGATCTTTCTGTTAGAGAAATAGAAATATAAAGTTTACAACATAATTCAGTGGTGTCAGCTTTTAGTTCACATCTGTAACACATCAGGAAACGTGTTTGGTTTCTCTAACTTCTTCTATCACGGTGCAAAAAATGGATTCTAAAACTATGTCTTAGGTATTTTTACATTAACGGTTAAAATTTACCTTAATTTAACAGAAAATATCTGATTATTTAGAGTTTTTGTTTAAAAAAAACTTTCTACAAGCTGACTCCGCCCTCTTAGTGACGTCACAGGATGAAGCTCCAACCTGCAGGTGTTTGTAGAGGCATGATGTGAGATGAAGTGATGTGTGAACTTTCCTGAGTACAGAGCAGAAATCAGAATGAACTCTTTCTGACTGACTTGAACTGGTCACAACTGGGAGCTTCTTCCAGATGTTCTGATCCAGTTTCCATGTTCCAGCTGCTCCTAATAAATCTCTAGTTGTTGTTGTCCACAAGATGGCGCTGTTTGTCTCTGACACTTCTTTCTCCTCATCAGTCCTCCAGCTGCATGAAGAAGATGAAGATGGTGTGCAGGGTGGTGCTGCTCCTCATCCTCAGCTCGTGTCTCTGTGGTCAGTTTGGACCTTCAGGTTCAGTCCAGAACATTCAGTTCTTGTTGTAGATGCAGTTTCAAGCCTGTCAGTGTGTCTGCTCCTCTCTGTCTCCTCAGCAGCAACATTTGTAGTGAACGTGACCCAGAGCTCCTATCAGGCAGAGCAGAACCACAACATGACCTGGAGTGGACCTTCACCACCACACCTGAGACATCCTGGAGACACCTGTTCATCTACTGCAGCTTGTTAGCTCCTCTCAGAGAGTCACTCCTGTATCTGCTCCATGAAGGTGTTGAGGTGTCAGAGGCTCAGGATGAACAGTTTGCAGGACGAGTCCAGAGGGACGGAGACGTCCTCAGAGAAGGACGCATCAGACTCCACCTGTCCTCACTCAGGACGGAGGACTCTGGTCTGTACAGGTGTCAAGTGAAGACAGAAGATGGTTCTGGTTCTGGAATGTGTCGTGTGAACGTCTCTGGTGAGAAGAATTTAAATTGTCTTCATGATTAAACTCTTGATAATTGTTGACATGAACAAAACTCATTAGATTCAAGTTGAAACAGACCAGATGTTAGAACCTGTCATTTCCTTCACAGCAGCTGCTGAGCAGCTCCACAGACCAACCTGGACTCCAGAACCAGAGGACCGAGGAAAGACTGGTCTCTCATCTCAGTGTGTTCATTAACAGCTGTGTGGGTCGTCTATTTGATCCTTTTCATTTTCAGAAATATGTTAGTAAAAAATAAAACTAGAAACAAAACCCAAGCAGAAGTTCAAGTGTTGAAGAGAAAGGTCTTCTGGACTTTGACCTAAAAGAAGGTTAAAAAACAAAACAAGTGGACTTCTATTCTGAAGCTAAAGATGTTTCTCTTCCCATCCTGAAAGCTTTTCTTTCTGCAGCTGTGCAGCCTCCATGCCACTCCATGATGCTGGAGCACAGGATGCTCTCCACTGCACCCTGTAGAAGGAGGTGACGACTGAACTTCCATCTCAGCCGCCTGAGGAAGTAGAGTCTCTGATGATCTTTCTTCATCAGGCTGGTGGTGTTGATGCTCCAGCTGAGGTTGTCGTTCAGGTGCACACCCAAGTACTTGTAGCTGGAGTTTGTGGAATACCCTCAACTTCCTGTTTATTTTTGGAACTATCAACTGTGACTCTTTGGAATACTCCTAAAGCATCTGCACTTGATCAGTGAAGTTCAACTGTTTTATTATTTTAAGATATATCGTAATGTATTTTAGTAGGTAAGACAAACTAAACACTAAACTAGTGTGAACAAAAATTAAAATGTTGACGATGAAACTTTCACCTCAAATGAATGTTCTCTAGAAGTGTTCATCTTCAGAGGAAGTCTGATGTTTGAACAGTTTCTAGTTAATAAAACCTTCAGAAGCTTCAGCTGGTTTGTAAAACGTCACATTCAGGACTGGATTCTTCAAGTCTTCTATATTCTGGTGACTCCTCGTCTTCATCACCTCCATGATTCATGGACCTCTGCTTCTTTTCTGACCTTCACTTCAGAGACACAAAACTAAAATATATTTATTTATTTCACATCCTTCTGAAACAACAACATGTGAAGTGAAACAGCTGTAATCTATAAAAAGGACACGTGTGTGTTGAGCTGCAGCTTCTCTTTAAAAACATGTTTCAGTGTCGAGACAGGAGGAGCTGATTCTGTTTGTTGTCCTGGAATCAAGAAAAGAAGAAGCTGCTGTCTGCTTGGTAGTTTCCTCCATCATGTCCAGCAGGAGAACATCACTGATGAGGACCAACCAGCAGGGCCGGATTTAGGAGGATGGGGGCCCCTGGGCTTGAGTCAACATGAGGGCCCATATATATACCGGTACCGGTATACACACACACACACACACACACACACATATACTGTATACACACACACACACATACATATATATATATATATATATATATATATATATATATATATATATATATATATATATATATATATATATATATATATATATATATATATATATATATATATATATATCAGTATGTTTGTTTGTTAGTTTTGCTTTGATGAGCAGAAAATGACTGAATAGTAAGTTTTCACAACTCACAACTTTAATATGCCAGTTGTCACAAACTACAAACAACCCTGAACTGGTTAAATACAAAACCACATGTTAGGGTTTGAAACTAGAATATAATGCTTGCATCACAAAATAAAATCACTGAATAGCTATTGTTGCCAGGACTTCAACACAAACTTCCCTGCGCCACTGTCTCATTTGATGCATCATGTGTCTCTTGTAAAAGCAGAACGTCAATGCTTTTATACTTAATGGTTTGGTAAACCAGTGCGCGCTTCACAGCCTCTCTAGCTCCGTTGATTTTTAAAGATGCTATTTTAATCCATGTTGAGTGAGATGTTTAAAAGTGGGTACAAAAAGAGTATAAGAAAAATTAAAATGCTGGTGTTCATCATTTGTTCAGAATTGTTTTCTGACTTTGCTCATTATTTTCTTTAATCTGAAAATTTCTTGGTCAGTGAACCCAGATTCTGTTTTGTGCCTTATGTAATGTCTGGCTGAGTCATAAGTTCTCAGGTTTGGAAAGTGACTTTCAACTTTAACTCCTCTCAGTCCTTTTGCCTGTTTGAGGGAAGACAGTAAAGTTTCCACAGGATAACAAGGCTCAGTCAGCCTGTGACACAGAGGCTTCACTGAACTCAGAGCACCAGCCTCACTGTCACTGTCCACTCCTTCATCTCTGCACACATTTTGCTGGCCCGTGCAGCCACTTCAACATTTTTTCTCTTCCCTCGTTTCTGGTTGGGGCCCCCAGCTCCATCTCCTCTAGCCGCCCCTGTATGGCTGCTCCCTCTACACCAGCTCCTCTCACTTTTCTTTCCTGCAACCTCCACCTCCGCTTTCTCTTCCTTATCACCAGCGGCGGGTGGGGGACCGGCCGCAGCCACGCACCCCACCCCCCTCCCCCGCCGGCAGCGGACCGGCTGCGCGCACCCCCCCTCCCCCGCCGGCAGCGGGAGGGGACCAGCCGCGCTGATGCGTATAGATAAAATCATCCAGTTTTACATGAAACCTGACAAGAACAGTTTTCTCCTGTGTGAGACAACGTGTTTGAGACTAAAAAAAAAACTTAGGGGGCAGGGCCGGAGGCTCTGGGGGCCCCTAAAATCCCGGGGCCAGGGGCTCCAGCCCAGGGTAGCCCCTGCGAAAATCCGGGCATGCCAACCAGACTGCTGCAGTCCTCTTACAGCGCCCCATGTGGTCACACAGAGGCACTGCAGCTGAGAGGAGCTGGATGATGCTGAGAAAAGAAAGTTTCCAGACAGCACGTCTGTACAAATATGACTTATTCACCACATGGAAACATTATAAAGAGGATAAATAAATAAATAAATAAATAATGTGTAAAAGAGCCACATCAGAGGGTCCAAAGAGTTAAATGTGGTCCAGATCCAGATGTTTCTGGTCCCAGATCCAGATGTTTCTGGTCCCAGATCCAGATGTTTCTGGTCCTGATCTGTGCCCGACAACCTCAGACTCCTTCCATCAAAATCCACTTTCATCAAAGCTCCACCAGGGGTTTCTCCTGTCGTTGATCCAGAATGTTCCAGGAGGTCCGAGCTCCACTTCCACCTTCTCTGTCCACATCCAGCCTGCCCGCTTTCAGGCCCTCTGGGCAAATAGGATTTGAACCTGCAACCTGCCTTGATTAGAGGAGGAACACACAAAGTGTAATCTAGTCCACCACCACAACATCTACTCCTCCCAAAAACTGGAGACAAGAAGGAGAAGTTGAACTAAAGTAAGAGCTGGTGCTCTAAACCCTCCAGCTGCCCTGAGCCAACACCACCCAAGGGCAACTGGAGGGTGAAGCAGAGGTCATCTGTCCAAGTCCAACAGCAAGAAGCCCCAAAGTCATGAAGATGGACACACACTTCCTGTGTGGACCTAAGAGGATGAAGAGGACCTTCATCACTTCATCAGATCCTCCATGAAGGTCCAAACTCCTCGTCTCCTGGTTCTGAAGCGTGGAAACAGACTCTTGAAGTCACACCAAGACAAAGGTGTCGTTCCTTCAGCCTCCACGTTTCTTCAGTCCAGCTTGTTCTCTTCAACACGCTCTCTCCTCATGGCCTGAAACTTCTCACAGTTACAGCTCCTTCCAGCTGCTGCAGCTGTGAGGGAGGTTCTGAGAACAGGCCCGCTGGACACAGCTGGAGCTCCACAGGGTCTGGTTGGGTCCAGGAGGCTCTGAGGTTTTATTGTTCAAACATCAGAAGAATCTTTAATAAAGTGAAGTTGGTGTGAAATCTCCTCAGATTCAATCATGTCACTCAGTTTCTTCAGGATCTCTTCTCACCTGAACATGAACTGGAGTTCACTTTGATGAAGTGAAACCATCATAAAAACAATAGTGTCCTACACTTCAGAGGTGTCCCTGAACGCATCGTGTCTGCTCTCAGAGTCTCTGAGGAGAAACAAGAAAACTGAACTCAGGTCTGTGTGACTTTCTAACAAGGAGGTCCTCTGGAACCAGAACCTGCTGTCAGCTGGACCCATCATCCAGTCACACTGGGTTCTGGATGGATCAGAACATCAGTTTATTCCTCACTGACACTAAAACACAAAACAAACACATTAGGTTACAAATAAAACTTTTAACTTTTTGAGTGTCCAGAGGACCAGACTTAGCTTTTTTAGAGTGTACGTAAACCTAGGTGTGTCATATTCAATAGTGAGGTTTTGTATCAAACAAGAATCAGTAGAAAATTATTAATGGGGAATGTTCATCTTTATGTTTTAAATCACTAATGGCTTGCTTTATGTCTTTTCCCTCCATCAGGTTGGGACACACATGGTGGAGGATCTTGAAGATGCAGCAACAGAGTATCTGTACGTACTCAAGCTTGGGGACAGGCAATGTTGTTCCCAAGCTTTTGTTATCATAAATGGAACTGCTATGGAGCATCCATTTCTTGTGGGTGCTGCTGTTGATGGCTGTTTTAAAGTTTTTTGTGTTTTTAATGTAAACTAAACAAAGTCATGTGCCCAGTTTGGGATTTTCTTCACATTGTTATCTATGGAATCCCTGGACATGAATCAAATCTAATAAAATTAATGAGGGCCCAGTTAGCTGCAATGGAAGGGTGAATAATCCTCATAAAGAATCATTAAATGTTCTGACCTACAGTTTTTCCTGTTATCATTTTACTAAAGTACTGAAATAGTCAATTGTTAAATGGCTGCAATTTTTTTGAGTGTTTGCTGTAAAACCGTTTACATTAAATTATTTCTTGTGTATAAATGTGTATTTTTGGAGCTGTAATCAAAGAATGAACTGAAGTAAGGGAGCTGTTTTAATGAATTATATACTGTCTTGACTTGTCTGCCTTGAAACTTTCATATATGAATTCTGTTGCCATATACAGTAAATATCATTTGGAAATAAAAGTACTTCTGAGGTAATATGATTGTTTTTAATCCAGTTTGTATATGGTGGATTTTAAAGTAAAAAAAAACAATAAAAAAAATAACATTTTTTAAGCAAAATATGGTCGTAAAATAACCCTTGTGTTGGGTTTCAACTCAGTTTTGGGTAACTCTAACTTTGAACAATGGTCAATTTAACCCAATCATTGGGTAGTTGCCCTAATCCAGCTTGCTGGGTCAAACCATCAACCCAACCCTGTTGAGTTAAAACAATCCAGAGTTGGCTCGGTCCAAATTTGACCCAGCACTGGGTTACATATTGGGTTGTCAACCCAGCAGTTTTTAGAGTGGATTGTTTTAACTCAACACTATACATTGGCAGATCTTACAAATGTGCCAGATAATCTTAGCTGGACTTACTGCTTGTTTTTATAACCTTACTAACCATTTCCAATTTCATATTGTGGCAAAATTATCTAGTGCTTTCCTTTTCATGTTTATTGTAATATATTGTCACTGGTTTTCCTATGAAATAGCAAATTACATCATTTAAAGCCAGTGTCTTGCCAATGTTTAATGTTCTGCCTTACTTTACCTTTAACAGCTGCTACTTTTTGTTTCCTTATGTAGTGGTACACCTCAGGCCTCTGAAACTGTCAGTGAGACACCTTTTCTTGGAAAACCCTCAAGGGAAGAATGTACACGGTTTATCCAATTACATTTGAATCCAGGACACAACTCATCTCACCAAGAGACTCTTTAATTTTAATCTTGATTCAAATAATCAAAGAATAATCTTCTTTCATTTTATTATAATTATTATTATTAAATATTTTGATAATCAAAAGACTTTTATCAAAGTTATTATGAGGACACTTCAAAAATTAAAGTAACTGTATAGTTAAGAAAAAGAAACAATTTAATTTGTGTATCTTTTTCTTTATTTTATGATGTTTATTTCATATCAAAGTCAACTTTATTGTCAGAACTGCAATATGTACAGGACATACACAGGATTGAAATTGCGTTTCTCTCAGTCCCTCGGTGCAACAGTAACCATTTAAACACTAAAACACTGAAACATTTAATAAACATAAGCATAAAATAGTAAAAATGTAACACTGTCCTGAGTTTTTGCATAGTAGTATAAAAGTATGAAAATTTACACCAACACTAAAACTAAAACACTAAACATTTAATGAACATAAGCATAAAATGAAATAATAAAAGTGTAATACTGTCCTGAGTTTTTGCATAGTAGTATAAAAAAGTATAAAAAGTATATCTATAAAATAAACTGAAGGTTCTAGCATTGACATTTGCAAAGAGTGGCAAAGCAGCATATGAGTTAATGTACACAGTATATGTATGAGGTAGTAGTTGATGTTGGTATAGAGGCAAAAGTGGCATATGCAGTAAGGCACAATGGGCATCCTTAAATAAATAAGGCTGGTCAGAGAATACTGTATATGTATCAGCAGTGGTGTAGATATAAAAGTAGTGTAAATGTAAACAGTAGTAAGAAATGTAAACAGTGGTAATAAATGTAAACAGTATTAATAAATGTAAACATTGAATGTAAACAGTAGTATGTAGACAGTGAATGTAAACAGTAGTATGACTAAGGCAGTGATGTAATACAAACATTAGTGCAAATATGAGAAGTAGTGCAAACTGAATGAGCACATGACCGAGAGTTTAGTGAATAACCCGTTTGATGACACAGAGTCCAGTGTTAAAATCTTTGTGTTGAGTGGTAATGTGTGAGAAAGTTTTTTGTGTTAAGGCAGTTCAAATGGGAGGGGGGGCAGAGCAGGCAGAGTGTTTAGCATCCTGACTGCCTGATGAACAGAGCTGTCTCTCAGTCTGCTGGTTCGAGCCTGGAGACTCCTCAGTCTCCTCCCTGATGGCAGCAGTCTGAAGCAGCTGTGTAGTGGGTGTGTGGGATCACCTGCCATGCAGTGGGCTTTCCGAGTGAGGCGTTTGCTGTGTAAGTCCTGCAGTGAGGGCAAGGAGGTGCCGACGATCTTCTCAGCTGCTCTCACGATGCGCTGGAGGCTCTTGCGGCAGGATGCAGTACATGCACCAAACCACACCGTGATGCAGCTGGTCAGGACACTTTCTATGGCACCTCTGTAGAAGGTGCTCATGATGGGGGTTGAAGCTCCAGCCCTTTTCAGCTTGCGGAGAAAGTAGAGACGCTGGTGAGCCTTCTTGGCCAGTGCTGCAGTGTTCCTGCTCCAGGACAGGTCCTTTGAGACGTGCACTCCCAGGAACTTGGTGCTGTCTACTCTCTCCACTGCGGTGCTGTTGATGGTCAGAGGGGCATGTTGGGCATCCCTCTTCCTGAAGTCCACAACAATCTCCTTTGTCTTCTCCACGTTGAGAGTGAGATTGTTGTGTCCGCACCACAAGGCCAGGCGGCTCACCTCGTTCCTGTAGTCCGTCTCATCGTTGTTGCTGATGAGACCTACCACTGTTGTGTCGTCCGCAAACTTGATGAAGTGGTTGGAGCTGTATGATGGTGTGCAGTCGTGTGTTAGCAGGGTGAATAGAAGGGGGCTCAGCACACATCCTTGTGGGGCCCCTGTGTTCAATGTGATGGTGCTAGATGTGTTACTCCCGACCCGTACTGTCTGTGGTCTCCCGGTCAGGAAGTCTAGCAGCCAGTTACACATTGAGGTGTTCAGCCCCAGACTGTCCAGTTTAAGGATGAGCTGTTGGGGGATGATGGTGTTGAATGCCGAGCTGAAGTCGATGAACAGCATTCTAACATAAGAGTCCTTCGTGTCCAGATGTGTGAGAGCTGTGTGGAGGGCAGAGGAGATGGCATCGTCGGTTGAGCGATTAGGTCGGTATGCAAATTGGAAGGGATCCAGGGAGGCAGGGAGGACAGATGTGATGCTTTTCATGACTAGCCGTTCAAAGCACTTCATCAGGATGGGGGTGAGTGCTACTGGGCGATAGTCATTGAGGCATGCGGGCGTTGCCTTCTTTGGGACAGGGATGATGGTGGTGGCTTTGAAACAGGTGTTTATATCATTTTAATGTTGAAGTAATCACTTATTTGAGTCGACTGTGGAACAGTATAATGATTTCTTTCAACTTCATCATGCAAGCTAATGTTTTACTCAAAAGTAATTTTTGATTCTACATTTCAGATTGTGAATGGATAAAGAAAGACTCTGTTTAGGCCAAGGTCATGTCAAGTTGATCGTTAGTATTTGTTTAAAAAAGTGTTAAGACAAGTTAATCAGTACATCAAGAAGCTGGCGCCTGAAGTCTAACACTTGAGCTTCTCCTTCTGACCTAAACTAACCTGTCTCTCCTCCCCCTTGACCTCATCTAATTCCCTGCCTAGTCCCTGGGAGAGGCAAGTCACAGCCCTCTTTTATAAAATCTGACTTCCTGTTTCTTCCTCAAGTTTGCTAGAGAGGGAGATGTGAAACTTTCTCCTAAGCTGTATGGACGTTCGGCCATGCGCCAAAGGTCTCGTCCATCAGCAAGGATTTACGGCCCGTCACCGTACATCCACCTTGAGCTTAAAAGCTCCAAAGATTTGAATGAAAAATATTTCTAAAGGAATGTTTTATTCTGAAACTCAACCGGAACTACTTGCCACTACTCGGTCCAATTTGACGCAGACACTGGGACGAGAAAACCTTATCTCTTGCCAGTAACAAATGAGCTAAAAGCCTTCAGAAATTAAGTAATTTACTAGCCTGGTTAAAACCACACCCTGTCCTTCACTTCGCTTCAGACTAGGGTCTGGGACCTCTCCATTTTAAAACGATTCTTGCTGGAGGCGTGGGCCTCTGCTGAGGAACAAAACCATTGGATATTTTGAACAGGGAAAGCATTCTGCTCCCTCCCCTCAGAGCCATGTATGGCTGCTCCCCGTGCTCTGGTGAACTTGACAACTGCTCCGCCTCCTGCAGCTTTTCTCTTGCTGCCGGCTGCCGCGCTGGAAATTCTGTGTTTATATGTTAATAAAACGTTTTAATAAAATACAATAAAACCATGGATCGCTGGTCCAGCTCACCAGAAGACCAGAACATCTGATGGGACTCGGTCAGCAACGTAAAACCCGAGTTTAATTCTCGTGACAGCCATTTCCTTGTTCATTTCAGCGGAGGGAGAGAAGGAGGAGGGCGCGAGCGATCACTTGACTTTTGGCCCAAAAAACAAAAGAAAACTCCAGATAAGGGATTAAGAAGGGGAAATTAATAAATTTGTGTCACATATAAAACAGTTCTGCATCGCTTTGCATCGCTTTGAATGAGAACATGCCGGTGCTCGCTGACTGCGCGCTGGCGCGCTGGGACAGGTGGGGGCGTGGGTTAGGGTCCAAAACTCCGTCCCTTCTGTTCTCTGATTGGTCCGAACAAAAATCTACCGGAGAAATGGTTGTTAATGAGAGAAGTCCCAGACTGTGCAGTGAAGGGAAATGAGAATTGAGCGGAGCTGTGCAGGAAGGCGAGGGCCAGGCTAGTAATTTACCATCTCATTACTTGATTCTGTTGTTCCAAAAAATTACGAACGCGTGATTTCAATCTGTGCTGAAGTCAATTTATAGGAAATTGTAAATCAATAAATCTGTGTAAATGATATGATGTTATTTTGATGATTAAATAAATGGCCGCATTTCCTGATGGGTCAATTTTAAACGTCTCATAGCACTCTGCCTCCACATGATTTTATCTTTGATCTTGGTTGATATTATTATTGATTTTACTTGATTTTATCACTTGTTTTATTTATTTATTTTTAATTTTTAAGTAGGCCTATTCTGCCTCCACATGATTCTGTCTTTAATCTTAGTTGATATTATTATTGATTTTACTTGATTTTATCACTTGTTTTATTTGTTGTAGCACTTTGAAATTTTTATTAATGAAAAGTGCAGTATAAATTGAATTCATTATTATTATTATTACTCTTTCATCACTTAATGGTCACACAAGTTTATTGTTTAATCCAAAAAGAAGAGAATCCGTGAATTAACGTAACAGGCAACTCTGTTCTCACATTTTTTAAATTTATTTATTTGTTCATTTCAAATTTAAAACACAAAAAAATATATTTACAAAATCATTTTAAGAAGAAGAAAAAAAAACAAATTTAAAATGAAAGGAAGCAGAAGAAAAAAAATCTTATATCTGCCCCTTTTTAATCAAAATCAATTCAAACAATCAATTTTAAACAATCTAAAAAAGCTAAGTCTGGTCCTCTGGACAAAAAATAAAACGAAACAAAGCAAAAAAATATATAGAAATGTTTCATCTTTCGTCCGAAAGACTTCCTCAGTCTGAGTTGCTGCATTCAGCTCAGATGTGGACGTGATGGTCCTCCAGTCCTTGATCATATGAGAAGCTGGTTTCGGCTGTCATCAGCCAACTGATTGATCCACTGTGAGAGGGTGCTATTTATAAGACTGAGCTGAATACAGCTTCTCAGACTGAGGAAGTCTTTCGGATGAAAGACAAAACGTTTCTACATTTTTTTTGCTTTGTTTTATTTTTTGAATGTCCAGAGGACCAGACTTAGCTTTTTTAGATTTTTCTACCTGGATTATTGAGCATGCATCAGAGAATTTTAAACAATAATTATCCATGAACCAATTATGGAACTTATTACAATTCACAAATATATGGTACTTATAATTTTCACCATTTATATATATTTTTTCAAAAGTTCACTCTTAATCAATTTCTTAAATATAAACACAGACTTAGCCTTTTTGACATTATTATCCAAACCATTCCACATACCTACCGTATGCACTGTATTAATGTAGACCTACTCCTAAAACTTGTTCTATAACGTGGTTTAACAAAAATGTCAGTTCCCTTATAGTTATAACTGCTTTCCCTCTTTACAAAATGTTTTTGAATATTCGGAGGTAGTGTTTGATTCTGTGCTTCATACATTAGTAAAAGAATACAGGGAGTCCTTGACTTACGACAATCCGGACTTACGAACGCGCTCCGAACGCTAGTACGTGCTGTGTTTATAGATGAATGTGTGGTGTAATGGGTTAGCTAACCGTTTGTAAATAAAGTTCTGTGCATGTTTATGGACCAGTATGTACGCTTGTTCAGTATTTGTCATGTTCAGAGAAAAGTTTCAGGAGTGATTTGTGACAAAAAGGTGTCAGCAAAGGTCAAAGGAAAAGTTTACAAGACAGTGGTGAGACCAGCTATGTTGTATGGTCTGGAGACAGTGTCATTGACAAAAAGACAGGAGAAAGAACTGGAAGTAGCAGAAATGAAGATGCTGAGGTTCTCCTTAGGAGTGACAAGGATGGATAAGATCAGGAATGAGATCATCAGAGGTACAGCACATGTTGAACAACTGGGAGATAAAGATAGAGAGGACACACTGAGATGGTTTGGACATGTCCAGAGGAGGGACAGTGGGTATATTGGTAGAAGGATGTTAGAAATGCAGATGCCAGGAAAAAGACACAGAGGAAGGCCAAAGAGGAGATATATGGATGCAGTTAGAGAGGACATGAAGGTAGTTGGAGTGAGGACAGAGGATGCAGAGGACAGAGTGAGGTGGAGGAGGATGACTCGCTGTGGCGACCCCTGAAAAGGGAAAAGCCGAAAGAAGAAGAAGAAGATGTACGCTTGTTCAGTCTCATGTCGATAAACGGGTGTGCGGCGCAGCGTAAGAACGCCATGTGATCTGAGTTCCGACTTACATCAAAAAATCCGGACTTACGAACGCCACGTGTACCGATTTCCGACTTACGTCAAAATCGGAATACGAACAGTGCGTAGAAACGTAACTCGTACGTAACTCGAGGACTCCCTGTATTATATTCCACCAGATCATAGAACTTCAATAGTTTCATTTTAGAAAACAATATATTAGATGGATGACAGTAATGCACTCTTGTTATGATTCTTATAGCTCTTTTCTGTAAGATAATAATAGGCTTTGTTATAGTTCTGCACGCTGTTCCCCAAACATCAACACAGTAATTCAAATGTGGTACAATTATTGCATTACACAGCAAATACAAGGCTTTATCGTTCAATAAGTCTTTCACTCTGTATAATACAGCCGTGGATTTAGATATTTTTGTTTTAACAGAATTTTTGTGCTGCTTCCAAGACAGTTCATCATCAATAATTATTCCCAAAAACTTTGTTTCATTCACTACATATTTCAACACCATTAATTATGAAAGGAACAGCAGAAGATATCTTTTCATTACTAAAAATCATATAGTTTGTTTTATCTGTGTTCAATGATAGCTTATTTAAATCAAACCAAGTTTGTATCTTGACAAACTCCTTATTAATTAACTCTAACAATTTTTCCAAGTCATAACTCGAATAAAAAAAAGTGGTGTCATCAGCAAAAAGGACACAATTGAGAATACCAGACACATCCATCAGATCATTGATACATAAAATAAACAACTTTGGTCCCAATACAGAGCCCTGTGGCACTCCACATGAAACACTACAGAGTCCAGATCTTAAATAATCTATTTGTACAAATTGTTTTCTGTCATGCAAATAGCTACGTATCCACTGCAAAGCAGGTCCTCTGATACCATATTTATCCAATTTTCCAAGTAGAATAGTATGGTCAATTGTATCAAACGCCTTTTTTAGATCAACAAACACACTAACACAATATGGTTTTTGATCCACTGCTGCAGTTACATATTCCGTCAACTCCATAAGAACTATGGAAGTTGATTTATTTGATCTGAACCCATATTGACTGTTACTTAAAATGTTATGTTTATCTAGAAAAAGGTCAAATCTAAATACAAATAAGTTTTCTAAAATGTTTGAGAATTGTGGCAGCAATGAAATAGGTCTGTAGTTGTTATATAGACACCTGTCACCATTCTTAAAAAGAGGAACCACCTTAGATATTTTCATACTGTTTCGGAAATATTCCAGATGAAAATGACAAATTACAAATACAGTATATGTGAATGGCTCGATAACATAACTTATGATTTCTTTTATAACCATCATGTCCATATCTTCACAGTCTTTTGATCTTATATCAGCAATTTTTTTGACTACCGGTACCATCAG